>JASDQU010435668.1:86945-133640 GCA_032191745.1 Picea mariana
GCTCATTTTTCCCACGTGCTGGAATTCTCGCACCCTAGCTATAGAGAAACCTATGAACACCTCACACCCTGGCTATAGTGCAACCTGCGAGAATGGGTCATTCTCGCATCATGCCTATATAGCAACCTGCAAACTTCCCTTTTTATAAGGTTTTTACATAGGAAAAAGCAATTTCTTTTCTCAGGAAAAGTTCTTCTCCCTTCTCTCTTTAGGAACTCAGGCCACTGACCCCTCTGAAAGCAACAGATAGGTTTACATCATTAACGATCATAGGGATGACGAAAATAATGTGTAACAATCCATCATTGTCTTATGACTATTTCTTTGTCTCCCATTCAGTCTCTCCATCATTGAGAGTGAATGGGTGACAAATAAATAGTGACCAGACAATGATGGATTGAATGAAAGGGACATATGACCTTTTGGAGGTGTGGATGTAGTCAAATCATGGTAAAATGTTTGGTAGGGTAGGAATTACATATGATTATTATGATATTTTATTTTGATGAGGTGACGTAGGTGTGTAATAAGGGGAGAGAGAGAGAAGGGGAGGGAGGGAGAGATCCAACAAGCATCGTAATTTTAATTTTTAATGGAACCAATAACATGCACCTCATTTTTTCATATTTATTCTCTCTATTTCCATTTTTGTGTCGGCTAGCCCCCCTCTGTTTAGGATTCGGGGGAGAGAAGGGGAGAGAGAGAGGGAGAGGGAGGAGGTAAAGAGAGATAGGGAGTGTTGGCCCTTGTTCATGTATTAGGGAAGAAAGAAAATATTAAATAAAGAGAAAGACAAAGAATGAAGTGCGTGGAAGGCACACAAACCGAGGAAAGGTCGAAGCAGTTAAAGAAGCAGAAAATAAGGAGAAAAGTAAAGGAAAGAAATTCGTCGAAAGAGAAGATCAATGAAGACAAAGCAACAAAGTGGATAGATTGTGGACAAGTCATCAAGTGGAAGAAGACACTAATGGGTGCTTTGGAACACCTCACGGGGATGGAGGAAGAATTGGTTGGTGAAGTCCTGAAAAGGTGGGTTATGTGGACCTAGGGTTTTGGCACCTGGACTTCGGTCTAGGGTTTATAAAGAGTCATGGAGGGATAAATATAATTCTAAGAAGAGTTGAGTGTGGTTGATTGCGATGAAAAAGTGTTAAGTCTTTAAATATTCTTGTATTGTGGATCTTCAGTTGGGTGCGAAGATGTATTCTGCAACTGAGTGTGTAGGGAGAGAGGAGG
This sequence comes from Picea mariana, assembly GCA_032191745.1. Classification (NCBI taxonomy): domain Eukaryota; kingdom Viridiplantae; phylum Streptophyta; class Pinopsida; order Pinales; family Pinaceae; genus Picea; species Picea mariana. The sequence continues at coordinate 88,182 of JASDQU010435668.1, forward strand.
GAGGGATCTGCAGTTGAGTGCACAGATTGAACTATGTATTTCCATCTACTTTATCAAATAAACACAGTTTTGTGGATGTAGCCCTAGGGAGAGGGTGAACCATGTAAATTCTTGTTGTTCTATGTGGTTGATGTTGTGTTATGTGCTATCTTTTATACTGTCATTGCATTGTTGTTTTCCCTTCTAAAGATAAGAAACATAACTATTTTCACGAAGTTAAGTATAAGACTATTAAGAATCTCTAGGCTATCTTTTGTTGTTGTTCTGGAATCATCTTGCAATTTCCCTTGGTTGTATACATCTGTGTCCTCCCCTATTTCTACTTTGGGTGAGACTTCATCTACTTCACAAGTGTTGCCAAAAGGGCCAGTAGTTAGGTTTTATTGGTGCGTTGTTAAGCGTTGAACCCTGGGTCTTCCCCTGTGCCAACAAATGGTTCCATTTTCGGGACTGAGATCTTCTTGAGGGAATGTCAAGGTGGTTTCTATCAAATAAAGAGATTCAAAAGTGGATAGAAGAATAGGAAAGGGACTTCACTGAAGCCCTGAACAAGAACCCTAGCATTAGTACAGAATATTGTTTGGGAAGGTACATCTTTACTGACGTACATGATATTTTCTTTGCTGGAGTTCACAAGGAGTTGTACAAGTGGCTAGCCAGACTAGCAGTCACTCAGTTCAAAATCAGATCTAGACCACCTGTGGTTTGGACAACGACACTGATTAAGAAAGTCAAGAGAGTCGATAACGTTGTGTCTAGAGAGGTGGATCTCTAGTTTGATAGCATTATTGGAGGGTACATTACTGATTTTGCTATCAACTGAGTGGAATCATATAGTCAAGCATAGAGGTATTTCTTCAAGGGACCTAGAGGAAAGTTCCTACACTTTTTGAAGCTGAAGATTAAGATGCTACTGCATGAGAAGAATATCTTGAAGATATAGTAATCAGTTGGATTTATAAAATCTAATGTTCAAAAATTCAAACAGCGATAGCGACGCAGAGGCTAGACACACGTGCATTGGGAGATCATTCAGAAAGGTTCCTCTTGCGAACCTATTTAAGCAGAGTTACGGGCCATTGACTCAAGACGAATATTTCTATAGTGAAGAGGAAGTAGGGAAATCAGACGAGGAATATTTAGAGTTAGCAAGGGCAGAGGAAGTAGAGACTCAAGAAATTCGACGAGGAAAACCAGAAATTTCACAGACTGTGCCTACTGTCGAAGTAAGTATTACTACTTATCCTATTTTAGTAGTAAGTAACCAGAGTAATCAGAGCACTGTTACAAGTAGTTTAGTACATACTCAATCGAGAAACTAAGGAAGATCCATGGCAGATGAATTGAGGTTACCCATTTTCAGAGGAGATGGATCTGAGGATACTGACCAGCACTGGTTCTTATGCGAAGCTGTATGGAGCATTAAGCAAGTGATCGATGAAGCTGTTAAGAGAGATCAATTTAGTACTACCTTGAGAGATCGCACATTGAGTTGGTATATGAAATTTGTTACAGGATCTGTACAACCTAAACCACTGAATGACATTAAGACTGCATTGAGTGAGGAGTTCAAGAAGCCTAATTTGGAGTCGCAGTGCATTACAAAGCTAAAGGAGATCAAGCAGAAGGTGAGTGAACCTATTTGGGAATTTGATCAGAGGTTTAAGACCATGACAGACCATTTAAGTTTTTAGATTTGAGACGAACAACATAAGGAATGATTCATCGTTGCCCTCCTGCCACATATTAGAGTTCCTCTTATGCAATAGAAGGTCACTTCGCAGGCTGAAGCATTAGAGATTTCCATGAAACTAGAAGAAGCCCCTGTAGGAGAATCCAACCCAGGTATGAGTAAGATTTTGAATCAATTAACTAGTTTATTCTTACAGGTTGAAGACATGAAGAAGGATAAAGGAAAGGAGAAAACATAAGACATCAGGTGTATTAGATGTAAAGCAGAGGGTCGTGACAAAGAGAAATGTAGTTTATTTAACGAATACTTGGCCTCTAGAGCCCCTAACCCTTTGAAGAAGGCTACTTTACCCTAGTACAAAGTATGTAGAACTAGACATCGCCCTAGTGAATGCTATTATATGCAGAAATATGTCCAGACACCCACCAATCTTTATTGTACATTTTGCAAATATGTGGGGCATGATGAGAAGGACTGTAGGGATTATGACCTCATGCATGAAAGGTCAAGGCATGCATATAGAATTCAAGGAGAAATACAACAAGAAGGGAATTCTACGCAGTTCAATTCCCTAGGAAGAGGAAACTTCAATCCTTGCGATGGGTTTAGAGGTAGAGGAAAAGGAGAAGGTATGGGTCGAGGTTGAGGTCAGATTATTTTCTATAACTGCACCTAGCTAGGTCATTTGGCAGGGGATTTTCAGAACCCTTGTGCTACATGAAACTACTGTAATTTGTTTGATCATGTCATCGAAGATTTTCCAGTATTGTTAGCCAAACTTCAGGAAAGACGAGAAGGAAACCAACAAGTCCAACTAATTTTAGTTGAACCTCACGGTGAGAAACCTAGAGTCAATGTTATTACTAGATGAGGCATTGTTACAGAAGAAGATAGGGTGACTCCAGGAAAGACTACAGATGGATCAGGGATCAGAAGAGATGTAGAGAAGGCACCATTGTTTGATCCAAGGAAAGAAAATCATACTTTTGAAGAAGCAAGAAGAGAATTTGTAGGTGAACAAGATTCTTCATTTAGGGCACAACCAGAAGTAAGGGAATGTTAAATTCCTCGAGAATTTTATCATTCTGTCCCACTTAGGCAAGGAAAAGAGGTAAGAAAACTGGTGGACTTCTTGTATACTTGTATCAATCTGATTAAAGATGCAAGAGTTGTGCATGAATTATTGTTGGCCCTTGAATAAGTTTTTTATATCCTTGGTCAAGTTTCACCTATTTTGGGACTTTGACAGGATGTCGAAGGCAGAGCGCAAGTCAAAGTGGAGATCACGGGATCACGGCCCCTTATTTAGGGATTTTTGGGTTTTGGGCTTATGTAATGGGTATGGGGATGTTGGCCCATGGGTTTACCCATGCTTAGGCCTCCTTTGTAATGTATAAATAGATAGCTTGGCGATGTAAGCAAAGGTGCCATGCTAGGTGCTAAGTGCAAATGATAATTGTAAATTCTTTGTGCATATTGTGTGAGACTTACAAGGCTAAGTGCAAGTGACTGTAAGAGACTGTGAGAAAGCTTTGTGTTGTAACCTAGCTCAGGGAAGGAGGATCTAGTGGAGTGCATATAGATATCCTATCCTATGTGGAGTAGGCTCGTGTGTCTTTGTGCATGTAGAAGATTGATAGAATATAATAAAGAAGAAGAAGAGTTGGTGGATGTAGCCCCAGGTTGGAGGTGAACTACATATATCCTGTGTTGTGGTTGCTTTGTGCATTATGGTTGTTTTATGGTTCATATGATTTATGTTTAGTGCAATGATGTGTGCTTAGATGAATATGATAGCTTAGTGTTTAATTATGTGAATAATATGCTAGATCTGATCTATGTTGATGTGCTTAGTTCTTGAATTATATTGGATCTGGGTGAATATTGCGTTGCTCTGTAATTAGGGTTTATCTGTGTTGTGAACTAAGGTTAAATACTGATGAATAGCAACTGCTAAGTGCTCCATTAAGGCTTTGTAATCACAGATCTGTGTCCCAGCTAGTTTGCAGACACCTGAGTCCTGCAGCCACCCCTACCTCTACCTCGGGTGAGACTTCATCTGATTCGCAGGTGTTGCCGAAAGGGCTGATAGTTAGGTTTTTGTTGGTGCGTTGCTGAAGCATTGAACCCTAGGTCTTCCCTTGTGCCAAAAAATGGTTTTGTTGCTAGGACCTGAAACTGTGATTGCTGGGAACTCAGGAAAAGAAAGAAAGCTTTGTGCGTAGATCTGTTGCTTTAGTGCACAATACTCTAATTGACTTACGAAGATCTGTACTAAGAGAGGAGGAAAATCTGAGGAAAAAGAGGTAAGATCTGAAAGCTTTGTGCTTTGTTAAAGGTAAGATAAGTGGAAATTTTTGTTTCGAAAGTATGGATCTAGGTATGTTTGATACATTTTGTCCTAATATGAAAATTAGGGCATAGCTAGACGAAAGAAGGTTTGATATGAGTAGATCTGATATAAATAATGAAAGATATGTTATTCCTATGTATAGAAAGAATGTTTGGACTAACAAATGGATGCAGGATCCTAGAAAGAAGTTTTTGCATGTTAGCTACTATGATCCTGGTGCGCAGTATAGGAAAGGATGGGGATAATTTAAAAGGAAAAGAGGATTAACCCTTTGTTACAGTTGCAGAAGACCAGAACATCTTGCTAAGGAATGCCTTGATAGAATACCTAGTTGTCTTTGTTGTAAAGCTATGGATCATGAAGTTTTGGATTGCCCTAGAATGATTGCTAAGGTTGAAATAATGAATATGAGACAAGAAAACCTTGAGGAAGGCCAAGAAACTAAGACCATGGAAAAACACCGGAAAGAATCAGAGACCGTATTACTGCAAATGAAAGAAACCCTGAATGATCATAGAAATATTAACTTATCAAATATCTTCAAAGAAAAAGAGTGTATAGAAACAAGAATAGGAGACTTTGACATTGACTGTGTTCTGGATAAGGAAACACAGGTGAATATCATGATAGACAGAACCTGGAAAATTTTAGGAAAGCCTGCTATGATTCCTTCATTGTGAGGAATAGGATTCTTTAAAGGAAATCTGATAACCCTATGTGGAAGACCTACCCAAAACTATATGAGTTCTCATGTAACTTTGACAGAGGAAGAATTTGAGGTTGTTAAATTTATTGAGAACAACGCCCCATTTTCTATGTTACTAGAAAAATCCTGTATTGAGAAAGATCAGACCCGAAGAAATGAAGAGGAAGATCTAGAACAGAAGAAGAAAGAATTAAATATTTCATGACTAGGAGGATAGCACACTTGATCGAAGAACAGGAGAACAGGTCGAAGCTGTTCAAAACCATAAACTGGGATGTCAAAGTTGAAAGAACTCTGGAAGACTTGAAACATCTGTCTATACAGGAGAGTAGAGAACCTACCCTAGACAAAGAAGAATTATTACTCCCTAAACCCATGAAAGAATCTCAACAGTGCGAAGTTACTATGCCAAAAGGAGATAAGAATCAGAATGGAAAGAGGAATACCAAGACGTGGATCACATGGAAGAAGGCTAGAAATCTCAGTAAGAAGAGAGAAAAGATAGAAAAGTTGCAGGAGGTTCCATAGGGGACTTTGCAGAAGGAAGGTTTGCAAAACTGGAACTTCATCGGGATATCAGAATAGTGTAAAGTGGTACTTCTCCATGGCGGAGAAATATAATCATTGGAGGCAATATGACCGTTAGACTGACACTCCCGAACGGTTAGAACAATAGTTATGACTAGAAAGCTCACCATCGGGCCGTTGGGCCTGCGCCATAATGGACAGAACTGCATTGATGAAGGATTCTCGTCTATTGGAGAGATATGTTACATAGTTGTCTACTTATTTCGTCCATTGTTGCACTAAGAAAACTTTCGCGAATTGTATCCAAGCCAACAAGAGAACTCATCGTTACTGCTTTGTGTTTTCTGAGATTTTGAAACTTGTTCTATTGCATTTATCATTCAATCATCGACCTGAATTATCCGATCTCGATCTTGCATGTAGGACAAACTCAACGCCATAGATTATTCCTTAGAAGAAGTCCTAATCGATCTAATGTCCAAAAAAGTAATGTTCGCAGGGATTCAAGCTTCATCAACGAGAGGAGCGCAAGCCTCTCTATTGACTGCTCCCGGATCCAGACCATCCCAACCTGTATCCGAGAAAAGAACCAAGCATCAAGATGACTTGGAAAATACGAAGTTAATCTCGTCTATCCTTCCTGAATATATCTTGTCTCTGGCTGGCATGGTGATTCATGACAGTGTCCCAAGGGACTTCAATTACACTCTGGTTACTGCATACCTCCCGAAAGGGACATGCGCAATTCGACCAGAGCTGGATAAGATCATGGAATTAAAATTCAACGACTTCAACCTAAGGGATTGCAAGAACCACAACATGATCGCTCCTCTTTGGTATTTGACTAGGACAAAGGTGAAGAACTCGAGGATAATCCCCCAACCATGGACTATGGACCTCACCCAGTCCACTGTCTTGAACGTGATGAAGATACCACATTTTGGAAGGCACCAGGAGGTTAATGCGTGCATTAAGCTCCTACTGTCATGCTTCCATGGTGACTTATGTGGTTAGACAGACACATCACCGTCGATCCGGCGTTGATCCATAGGATCACCGGATTGAGCATGCAGGGACCCGACCTGCAATACTTTTACCCACCAGGGAAGGCTGCAGACCACGCAATGGCACAAAGGATTAAATATACATATAGTGATGTAGAAAAGGGGACGCGATCCTACAAGGTATCCTCCATTCAGAATGGTGCAATGCGCCTGGCCTTCCAATTGATCGCAGAAAATCTAGTGAGAAAGAATAGACCTACATAGGTCATAGGGTTCATTATTGACCTCCCTGGAAAATGTGTGGAAGGACTCCAGATGAATTGGGCAAAGTACTTAGTCAACCAGTTATAATTGGATTACCATGAAGCTCAAGATCAGGGCTATGAGTTCCATTACAGATGGTTGTTTATCCTCATCACGTTTACTGCTTGGGAGATGTTGGAAGGTGCGACCTTCCTGGACATTGAGTCATTTGAGTCGCTCACTGTGAAGTTCACCATGCTCTGGTATTCGAGCGATATGGGGAAACAATGGTAGTCGAAATCGGTATTCTATACCTACTATCTGTAGTTAAAGAGGGCTATTGAAGTTTTCCCTCATATGATGTCGAACACTCTGCACTGGTTCAGGCCCCTTATGAAGTTCCACACAGATCGACACTTTATTTATATCACTACACACGCAGATGAGAGTAAAAAAGAGCTTCATTCCTACTATAAAATCATAGAGGAGGACCTAGAAGAAATCATTAAGGACTGGCCTGTAGAGATTCTTATCCCTGCTGACCCCATAGAAATTTCTGACCTCGAACTAATCGGCAGCCCAGAGGCCACTCGTGAAGGGCATGATACACCTAGAACTAGCAGAAGGAAGAAGACAGAAGAGGTCCAGTAGCTGAGCAGTGCATCAGAAGAAACTGCTTCAGAATCACCTGGAAGAGGAGGTGATGAAGAAGTAGACAAAGAAAAGAAGAATGGGGAAGAATATAAGCAGAAGCAAGGTGAAGTAACACTGCCTAGGGATCTCGCTGATGAGGCTGATCCATCTAAGAAAATAAAGGTTTCCCCCACGAAACTTGCATCGTGAAAGAAGTCCAGAGATGGTAAGACCAAGTTGTAGACTGTGCTCATGCTCGATGAATTCGACTTCATCATTGTAGTTGTCTCAGACGCCTCGCAGAACATTTTGCAGAACAATGAAGCCAAACAAGAAGCCATGTATGATAGAATTGAGACAGAACTCATAGGGGTACAACAGGCCCTTCACTCCAGCCACGTAGTGTCCATTGTGCCCCCACCATCAGAAGAACCAGAGTTGGGAGATGAGCCTACCCAACTCTGCAAAATAGCTAATGAGACCAAACATCACCTTCGTCGTGCACAAGAAGAAAAAGAACAATCCACAATATCTCTAAAACAAGCACAAGATGAAGTGATTAAGCAATGCCGAGTTGCACAACAGGAGAAGGACGACCTCCAAAAAAAGTTCGAAAAGGAGAAAGAAAACATCAAGCAAGAGAAAGAATAACTTCTCGCAAAGAAGATCAGAGTAAAAGAAGAAGTGATCCAGGTGGATATCAATGGCCACCCACCTTTTCCAACTAGTTAAAAACAGTTTTTTGGCAATTTTGGTAATTTACTATTTTTAGCAGTTTTTAACTTCTGGGGCCATTTTGAGGGCCTAAATGAAGGTTTTTCAGGATAGAGATTCTCAATGATATCCTATGGCATTATTGAGGCCCCAAAATGAATCTCCTCGATGACACCTTTCCAATGGGATATCATACGCCTAAAATGGAGATCGTATGCAAACGTTACGACCCTGGGAAGTTAATGTACTAAATTACCCAAACGGGGCCCACATGACTTTTCACGCTTCATCTCCTAGGGTTAGGTTTTTGGATGTCTAGGGATTTTTTCATTCCTGTTCATTTGTAAAAAGGCCTTCAGAGCCTCATTGTGATCTTCTTCTTGTGAATGAGCACAGTCGTCACATCTCTTCTTGGAGATAAGCCGCCACCATTCCAGCAAGCTTGTTTATGTTGCATTTTACAGTTTCAGCTTATTTCGTTATTGAATAGAAAACCAGTTTTACTGTATCTCTGTTATTTTTTTTTAAGCACCTGTTAATAATCTATATTCATTTCATTATGCTCATAAAATCTAGATCAGTGGTATCAGAGCGGTTTTCTCCTTGTTGTCTTAATGCATGTCCCCAACGAGGTTGGAGTACAAAGAGTTGGGTCTTGAGCTTGTTTCTCTTGAGGACAAAATATCTCGCATGCCCAAGAGACCTCTCATGGTAGGAGAAAATAAAAATGATGGGACAGGAGATCCTTTCAAACTCTTGATTGAGGAAGCCCTCATGCAACAGAGGAACGAGATGATGGATAGTTTCACGCAAATCCTTTGGTGGCTACCAACAGGTGACGCATATTATTCGAGCGGAGGTGCCGCCCCCTTAAAGGTACAAATAAACTATGATATTCCTATATTTGAAGGTCAGATATATGCAGCTGTTGTAGACAAATGGTTGAATCAATTAGAAGGGCATTTTTATGTCCATAACTTTTTGAGTAAAGAAAAGATTACTTTTGAGCTCCTCAAAGCTGTTTCCCATGTCAAAGATTGGTGGGAAACTTTCTGTGAGCAAAAGGAAACTGAGGAACCCTTTTTATTTATAGTCATGGCCACCTGGGAATCCTTTAGGGATGCTATTAAAAAACAATACTACCCTGTCGGAAGTTATGATGACCTGTATACCAAATGGACTACATTGCGGCAAGAAAGAGACCAAGCAGTGTCAAATTTCACAAATATCTTCCATACCTTGTGCACCAAGCTGGGTATCAAAGATTTAGAGCCACATATGGTGCTCTACATAGATACATCCATATTGAAATGGAATTTCTAGATATCTCATCCTTGGGCATGGCCTACCGATATTCCGTCAAAATCGAGCAGAAGCTCAAGCAAAAGATGCAGCAATTTGGGCATGGGAACCCCTCACAACAAAAGCCAGTAAAGGGTGAGACCAACCCACAGAAAAAAGGAAAAAGAAAATATGGACAGTATCAGGACAACCAGTCCAAGCCGCAAGCAAAGAAGGAAACCAGAAAGACAAAGAAAGATATCGAGAAGTGGTGCGACTTCCATAAGATCCCTTGGCATAACACTGCCGAATGCCGCTCAAAGAAGTCATTGGTGGCTGAAGTGAAAGCCTATGAATTAGATGCAGATTCTGACTCTGATCCAGAACCAAAAAGGGGAAGATGGATCATTAACGTGGAACCCAGTTCCACCGTTGCTACCACCAAGCTCCAGCCTGGTGAACCAGACGAGCTAGAAGAAGGAGAGCACCTATTCCATTCACATATGTGGGTAAAAGGAACCCCACTGCACTTCATCATTGATAGTGGTAGACAGAAGAACCTCATCTCAGCATAGGTCATCAATCGGCTGGCCCTACCAAAAATGCTACACCCACAACCCTACACCATTGGATGGCTCCGCCAAGGAAGCGATCTCCACGTCAGCCAACAGTGTCGACTGTCATACGACATCAACCCCTTCAATGACGAGGTATTGTGTGATGTTGCTCCTCTCAAAGTTTGTGATGTTCTTTTGGGCCAACCTTAATTATGGAAACATCATGTTGTATATGAGTCTAGGCCTCGTAGTGTTATTATTACTTTGAAATAGAAATTGTACAGGATACCCGAGGTAGTCCCACCTAGTGCTATTTCCTTGATCTCTGCTAAGAAATGCAAGAAGGTCATCTCTCAAACAGGGAAGTTTGTATTCTTCATGATTTGCTCTCAGAATAAGTGAAATATCAAAGCCACATCTAGGGTCTCTACGGTCGACCTCTCCACACAGCAGAAGAAAGTAGACAAGGTCATGGAAGAATACTTGAATATATTCTTCTCACCTACCGGGGTACCTCTGCACTACCACGTCAAGCACCCCATCGATCTGACCCCTGGCACACTGCTTCCAAATGTGTCAGTCTATCATCACTCTCTGTTAGAGAATGAGGAGATCAAGTGATAAATCCAAGAGCTTCTCCACAAGGGGCACATCCATCCCAGCTCTTCACCTTGTGGGAGCCCAATCATGATGGTACAAAAGAAATATGGAAATTGGCGACTCTGCATTGATTACTGGGCTCTGAATAAAATCACAGTCAGAAACCGGTACTCGATTCCCCAAATCGATGACCTCCTTGATCAATTCATAGAGGCCAAATACTTTAGTAATATTGATCTAAAGTCTGGTTACCACCAGGTCTTGATAGAACAGACAGATGTATGGAAGACCGCCTTCAAGTTAAAGGAAGGCCTTTTTTAATGGTTGGTCATGCCCTTTGGTTTGAAAAATGTGCCAGTCACTTTCATGAGGTTGATGGATGATATCCTATGACCATTTACCAATAATTTTTTAGTGGTGTATCTTGATGACATTCTCATTTACAGCAATACTTGGGCCAAACACTTGCAACATACTTAGCAGGTTTTGCACACCTTGCGATAGCACAAGCTATACACCAACTTGGAAAAATGCTCCTTCGGCATGGACAGGGTCCATTACCTGAGATACATCATTGATCAACATGGCATACATGTGGATCCATCCAAGATCCAATTCATCCGTGATTGGCCAGCCCCAGCCACACTCACTGAGCTTCGGAGCTTCTTGGGCCTTGCCAATTTCTACCGTAGGTTTGTGTTGCGATTCTCCCATATTTCATGGGCCCTCATCCAAATAACCAGGGGTGGTGGTAAGTCGAAATTTGCGTGGGGGAAATACCAACAACAAGTGTTCGATGATTTCAAGCAGCACTTGTGCTCAGCCCCGATACTTTCACTCCCAGACCTGCAGCAACCCTTTGAGATCGAGACAAATGATTCTGACTATGATGTGGGTGTCGTTCTCACTCAGCATGACCACCCTTGGCCTATCATAGTGAAACACTATCAGATGTTATCCATAAGTACCCTACTTACGACAAATAAATGTACTCCATTATGCAATCTTGCCGCCAGTGGAGACACTACATTCTTGGGAAGGAGACAGTCATCCACACTAATCATAAGCCACTGCAGTTCATACAGACACAAGGAAAATTTCAAAATGACCGCGATCAAAAGTGGTCCACATACTTGCAACAATTCCACCTCAACATCAAGTATAAAACAGGNGATTGCCTCAGCAGACCACCAGTCACGGCACTCACCACGGTGCTAAAATATTGCAGCCATGAGACCTTTGGATGGCCCCAAATCTATGAGATAGATACAGACTTCGCCACCACCTACCAAATGTTGGGGGCAAATGCAGTTTTCAATAATTTCCATATTTAGGATGGGTTGTTGTGTCGTCTAGTCCATATCTGTGTTCCATCAAGCGAGTGAGCAAAGCTTATCTGGGAAGCCCACTACAGTCGGGTGGCATGACACTTTGGCATTGAAAAGACAGTAGTGATGCTACAAAAACATTTCTACTGACCAAAACATCGACAGGAGGTCAGCAAGTATATCAGGTCCTGCACTGCCTGTGTGATTGCCAAAACGACCACTAAGAAACAGGGCATGTACACCCCTCTTCCTACTCCTAATAGGTCATGGGAATCCATCTCAATAGACTACATGTCGGGCCTCCTGTCCACCAAGCGGGGAAACGACTGTGTTTTTGTGGTTGTTGATCACTTTTCTAAGATAGCGATTTTGGTTGCCTGCAAGAAGAACATCACAGCATAGGCCACTGCCAAGCTATTCTTTGAACGAGTCTGGGTACATTTTGGAATCCCGCAAACCATTTTCTCAGATTGAGACAGTCAATTTCTCAGCACATTCTAGTCAATCCTCTAGTCACTACTGGACACCAATCTCACCGAATCCACGACCTTCCACCCTCAGGCAGATGGCCAAATCGAGGTCGTAAATCGAATGAATGTGCATATCCTCCACATGTACAATTCACAGTACCCTCACACGTGGGATGATATTCTTCCCTATGTCCAACATAGCTACAAAAAATCCCTACATAGCTCAACTGACCACAGCCCCTTTCAGGTGGGGTTGGGATTCCAACCATTGGGTCCCATAGATGTTGCAGTTCCCCTTGCAGTCACCTCAACCAACTCATATAATGCTCCAACTAAATATGACAAAGCCACCCGGCTCATTGAGCAGATCCAACACATCCACCAATAGGTTCATGATATCCTACATAAGTCCAATGATAAGTACAAACAACGCCATGATCAACATTGGGTGCCACATAAGTTTCAGGTGGGTGACAAAGTTTGGTTGCACTTGCAGAAAGAAATCCTTACAAGACCCCATCGAAAGCTTTGCCCACTCCATTATGGGTCGTGCACCATCACCAAGGCCATGTGGGATAATGATTTTCAGCTCAGCATTCCTCCTTCCCTTGGCCTGCACCCAGTGTTCAACGTGGATTTCCTTCGCCCTTATTTCCCACCATTATTGGACACCTCAGAAGTCACAGAACAACTGACACCAACTGAGCTCAACCTCGACTGCATACAATACAAATCCAATGATCATATTTTGGACACACAAATCAAGGGAACTCGACAACAAAGGATCCAACTTTATCGAGTCGTCAAAGCAGGGCAACCCCTGCACCAAGGCAAGTGGCTCACCCAGGGCCAAATTCAGGAGAAAATTCCTCATCTCATGGGGGACCTCAACACAATGGATACCATTGATTCCTAAGCAATGAGGATTGATCCGGGTGGATATCAGTGGCCACCCACCTTTTCCAACTAGCTCAAAATAGTTTTCTGGCAATTTTGGCAATTTACTGTTTTTAGCAGTTTTTAGCTTCCAGGGCCATTTTGAGGGCCTAAATGAAGGTTTTTTGGGATCGTGCTTCTCAATGATATCCTACGACATTATTGAGGCCCCAAAATGAATTTCCTTGATGATACCTTTCCAATGGGCTATCATACGCCTAAAATGGAGATCGTATGCAAAAGTTACGACCCCAGGAAGTTAATGTACTAACTTACCTAAATGGGGCCCACATGACTTTTGGCGCTTCATCTCCTAGGGTTAGGTTTTTGGATGTCTAGGGTTTTGGGCATTCTTTTTCATTTGTAAAAAGGCCTTCAGATCCTCATTGTAATCGTCTTCTTGTGAATGAGCTCAACCGTCACATCTCTTCTCAGAGATAAGACGCCACCATTCCAACAATCTTGTTTCCACTGCATTTTACAGTTTCAGCTTATTTCGTTATTGAATAGAAAACCATTTTTATTGTATCTCTATTATTTTGTGTTAAGCACCTATTAATAATCTATATACATTTCATTATGCTCATAAAATCTGGATCATTGGTATCAGAGCGATTTTCTCCTTGTCGTCTTAATGCATGTCCCCAACGAGTTCAGAGTACAAAGAGTTGGGTCTTGAGCTTGTTTCTCTTGAGGAAAAAAGATCTCACATGCCCAAGTGACCTCTCATGGAAGGAGAAAATAAATATGATGGGGCAGGAGATCCTTTCAAACTATTGATTGAGGAAGCCCTCATGCAACAGAGGAACGAGATGATGGATAGTTTCACGCAAATCCTTCGACGGCTACCAACAAGCGACGCATCTTCTTCGAGCGGAGGCGCTGCCCCCTTCAAGGTACAAATAAACTTTGATATTCCTATATTTGAAGGTCAGATAGACACAGATGATGTAGACAAATGGTTGAATCTACTATAAGGGTATTTTTCTGTCCATAACTTTTCGAGTAAAGAAAGTATTACTTTTGCACTCCTCAAAGTCATTCCCCATGTCAAAGATTTGTGGGAAACTTTCTATGAACAAAAGGAAACAGAGGAGCCCTCGTTATTTATAGTCATGGCCACCTGGGAATCTTTCAGGGATGTTATTAAAGAACAATACTACCCTGATAGAATTTATGATGACCTGTATACCAAATTGACTACATTGCAGAAAGAAAGAGACCAAGCAGTGTCAAATTTCACAAATATCTTCCATACCTTGCGCACCAAGCTGGGTATCAAAGATTCGAAGTGACATATGGTGCTCAATTACTATGGTTCTCTATATAGATACATCTATATTGAAATGGAATTTCTATACATCTCATCCTTGGGCGCAGCCTACCGATATGTCGTCAAAATCGAGCAGAAGCTCAAGCAAAAGACGCGGCAATTTGGGCCTAGGAACCCCTCACAACAAAAGCCAGTAAAGGGCAGCACCAACCCATAGAACAAAAGACAGAGAAAATATGGATAGTATGAGGACAACTAGTCCAAGCCGCAAGCAAAGGACACTGGAAAGACAAAGAAATATATCGGGAAGTGGTGCAACTTCCATAATATCCCTTGGCATAACACTGTTGACTGCCACTCAAAGCAATCACTAGTGGCCGAAGTGAAAGCCTCTGAATCAGATGTGGATTCTGACTCTAGGATAAAACCAGAAGGGGGAAGATGGATCATTGATGNGAACCAGACAAGGCAGAAGAAGGAGAGCGCCTCTTCCATTCATAGATGTGGGTAAAAGGAACCCCACTGCACTTCATCGTTGATAGAGGTAGCCAGAAGAACCTCATCTCAGTAGAGGTCGTCAAGCATGTTGCACCTCTTTTTTCACCTAAATGATCAAAATAGAGGTGCGTACAAGCTTAGCTGGGTTAGCTAAGCAAGACAGCTGTAAAGGAAAGGGTTAGAGAAATAAATATAAAATATTAAGCTAATAATTAAACTAGTAAAGGAAAGAACAACTAAACTATTGTGCATAAGGTCATAAGAACAAGAAGCAAACATGACTCATGTCACCAATGGAAAGGATTTGTATTAGTGAAAAGAAAAACACCAAAGAGAAAGGGGACTTTGGGTCCCTTCTTCCTCCAAGGGAGGGCTCTTGTACCCCCAAACTTGAGCTATTCTTACAACTTGGAAACTTGAAAGAAATGGTGAAAGAATCCCAAGCTAACCCACTCAAAAGGTGAGATGGATTGCTTGAATGGAATGATGCTAGTATGCTCTTGATGGGAAAAGAGGATTCCCCAAGAGAATAGTAGCAACATAACCTTACAAATGAATTCCTTGAAAAATATAGTGCACCGATGGCCTTCTTTTATAGCATAGCTTTGAGGCATTATGCAACCAGCTTTTAGTGTGAAAAGGGGTTGTTTAGGGCATTTTTAGGTCTTTGACCAGCCACCCAACCGGATCCAACCGAGATTTGGATGTCAAATTGACTTGGAAGCTGAACCAGAAGTGGGTGGGAGGTGACCAACCTCATAAATGCGCCATTTTTAGGTGTGTGCAGATTTTAGCATCCACAGTCGTGCATCGTGGACATGTTCGCTTTTCTTGCATTTCTGAATGGTGCATGT
Source organism: Picea mariana (assembly GCA_032191745.1). NCBI lineage: Eukaryota > Viridiplantae > Streptophyta > Pinopsida > Pinales > Pinaceae > Picea > Picea mariana. The sequence goes on from JASDQU010435668.1 coordinate 103,853, forward strand.
GCGCGCGCGCCCTATGTAGTCATATCGCATCTTGATTTTATAACTAGTTATATAGTTTTTGGCCTTTTGGAAATGATTTTTTGGTAATTTTGGTCCATGGGTGGACTCATAGTTGTTTGAACATGTTGGATTCTTGTAGCCATTTGCGGATGAAATTTCAGTGATAATAGATGCCCCATGATGGATGAGGTTAGGAGCATACAGATAGCCAAAATTCATCAATGTTTCTTCTACTGAGAGGATAGTTGTAAGAAAGAGCGATACTGAGAGTACCAAGAGTGACCCCATTGGAGGGAGAAGGGAACTTGTAGGACCCAACCTTCCTTAAGGTGTGTAAAATAAATTGTGTACAAACGAGGCGGGCATGCCCCATGCTCATGTCATGTAACTCAAAAAGGGTGTTACAAAGTAACTGAAACTATGTGTTGATGTAGATAACTGCAGCACCCTCGGGGGCGGTTGTGATAAAGGTAAAGGACAACTCTGAGGAGGAACATACTCTAAACAATAGGCAATGACACTTGTAAGAAGTATCATGGATTTTGTGGGCATTGATGGCCTAGCCAAGCTCAGAGGTCTTCGGCATATATGAAAATAAACTGCAATAGTCACAAAGTAAGACCCATCGTGACATGAAAAAGAGTTGAAGTTGAATGTTGTGGGGGTCAAATACAAAAGAGAGAAATGATGGTTCTCCCTGTGTCGTCCGAGACTCTTCATTGTAAAGGTAATGAGAGTCAAGATACTATCACCCTTATGGAAACTATGTTGATGTCGACAAAAAGGGAGACGCGACTCCAAGAAGCAAAGGGCTTCATGAAATCTAATAGGTGAGGTTAGTAATTGAGGAGGCACATGGACAAAGTCAAGATGTGTGGAGACTCAAGACTGTCCTTGGTTGGAGATATATGCGAAGTATAAGTGGCTGCAACCATTCGATGAGGTCAAGTGTCAGGAGGACAATGAGACATGGGATAAGTTTTGTTGGAGGCGGGACAAAGTGAACAAACTCAGAGATCAGAGGTAGGTGGCTTGTGGGATACTCGGAGTTTATGGACGATGTCAACAGGAGGAGATGATAAGGAGTGCCCCAACCAAGGGTAACATGGGTTGCATTTTCCAGGAAGGTCGCCAAAGGGGGCGACAAAAAGTTATGTAAAATGCTAGAAATAATGGCATAATTACAAAAATAATTTTAAAATCCATGGGGATAATAATGCAGATACAAAAATGGGTGCCCCAGTGTAGGATGTCTTGGCCTAGGGATGGCACAAGTTGGTGGAAAAAACAAGTGGAGGGTGGGGGCCCCATAGGCTGGTTTATGTAGTAGGGCAATGTATGGCGGGCAATCTGAGGATGGGCATATTTGATGATGGGTGAAATGGATGGTAAATGATGATGCGGGAGTGAAGTCAAAATAATCCGTGAGGAAGTGTCCTGGGAGTCCTTTGGGAAGGCTAGAAAAATGAAGATAATGAGTATGTGGTTGATGCTCGACATGATGTAAGACTATCGGGACTCCCATCCCTAAAGGGTTGACAAAAGCATGAGTGTCAGAGTGCCAAGGAGTCTATGAATGGGACAACTCATGTGGGAGAGAGTGCTACCGAGTGACAGTACCCAAAATGCAATGGAGGTGGTGGTACTACAGAGCCGGATATGGGGACCTTAAAGGAAATTTCAAAGGGTGTGACTGGAGATGCAATTGAGATTTAGAGGGAATGATTACATGCCAGTGTTGATTATATACCTGAAGGGGTTGCACTGGTGTATGCTGACCAAGTACCTGCATACATGAAAACCAAATACCTGATGTGAACAATATCTGAAGAGAATTGAACATACAAGGATTTATTTGATAATTTTGAACATGAGCATGCGTACCTGGATGGGGTATGGAAAAATAGCTCTTCAGGGGCTAAGGATGAAAAATGGACCGGGGACTGTTTTGATGTAGAGGACGGGGTGTTGATCCCATGGCTGAAGATGGATCGGAAAATAGACACCCAGTGCTCCCGGAATGGGGTCTGGAAGTTTGGCAAAAAGGACTATATATAGTTGTAGGGCCCACATTGCCACCTCATTTGTACCTACTGTCAGAGTGATTGAACGAGAGATATTCAGAGGAGATTTGGAGATTTTGGGAGAGTGAGGCAATTGATTCAGGACCAGTGAGATTCAGGTTGGTTGTCTTATCATCCTGCATAGAATTAGATTTTCTATTTGTGGGCAGGGCCTGTATGGAGGGCAAGGCTATAATGAGCTCGGCAAGGATGAGAGATTTCTTTCTCTTGGGTGTTGCAAATTCAAGATCATACTCCTGAGGGATAATGATCCAGTGGGAAAATTTACCATTAATTTTTTGACGACTGAGCAAGTATTGCATGGGGTTGGAATCTTCTATGACTTTGGTTGTGCGAAGCAGAAAATAATGGCGCAGTTTCTGGACCGCTAGGACGACTGCAAGGGCTAGTTTCTCTTCATTATTGTATTCAAGGGTGGCCATCAGAGGTTTTTACTAATGTATTAAATAACATGCTCACAATCATCATCTCCGATTTGAATGAGATCTCCTGCTACTGAGACGGCTGAGGCTGATATGTAGAGGATATAGTCGCGATTATAGTCAGGTAAACTAATTAAAGGGACATTGGAGAGTGCCATTTTAATATCATCGAAATCTTTTTGGGCATGTTAATCCCAGTGGAATGGGATGTCATGGCATAATAAGCAAAGGAAACCATGTGCTCGAGTGGCATAGTCTGGGACAAATCACCGTAAAAAGTTAGTTTTTCCTTGTAGGCTCTGGAGTTAGCGTAAATTCCGGGGGGGTAGAAATTTTGTGATGACTTGAAATTTGAGGGGGTCCACGGTAATATCACTTTGGGACACGATGAACCCTAGGAGGTGCCCGACAGTGATGCAGAATACACACTTAAGGGGGTTCAAGTGGATGTTGTACTAACGACACCTTTGGAAGATGATTCGTAAATCATCAAGATGTTGAGTGCGTTTTTTGGATCGAGCTGTGAGGTCATCCAACTATGCGTCGATGATATGGGCCAAATCATGAAAAATGTATGTCATAGACCATTGGAAAGTTGTGCCAGCATTTTTTAGGCCAAAAGGCATGAAACGATATGCAAAAGTACCCCAAGGGGTGGTTAATTCCTCGCGTATGTCCTCGTCATAGTGGAATTGACGGAAATACAAGGGATCTAAAAGAGTGATATCGGTGACGGTTACTGTGTGGTTATCTTCTGGTGGTGAAGAAGCAGGAGGGATGATGCAATGATATTGTGATAGTTCACTCGTCATAAACCAAATATCGAGATACTGAGGGTTATAAACAGTAGCTAGACGTAAAATTTCTGTGGGGAAATGTACGGGAGAATTGGGGGGATTTGGGGGTAAATTCTCGTATAAATCATCCAAGAACCATGGAGGAGTGGGGAGTGTTTCTAGCACAGGAGAAATAATATGAAGAATATATGGTGATGAGATAGTGTTAGCTATCCATTCTGTAGGGAGTGTAGGGGTTTGAATGAGGGTCACTTGGCATTGCCTATATTCAAAGATCATAGGACATTGATATGTGAAATGATCTAGTGATTCACAGAGAGAGCAAGGGCATCTCATACGTTCGTTGACTGAGGTTGTGACATAATGGATGTCAGTGACAGTAATTGGGGTGGGTGTGTGCTGAAAGCTATGGCGTACAACGATTAGTGTTTGGTGAAATTTTGGTAACGTTGGACAGTGGTGTGTGTAATGGACATATTTTGAATAGATGGCGCATGCGAATTTGGTTCGCAGTCCTTTGTTACTTTTGTTCTGTGAGATAGTGGCAATAATGGAGGAAGCGATGAGTGGCGATGATATTTGGATGAGATTACATAACTCGGGGAGAGATGGGAATTTTTTGGTGGGGTGTCTGTCTTTCTCGCATAGCACTCAAGGAGGTTGGATGTGTGGGGGAAGTGGAGCAATGGGCTACTTATTCTTTCACCTACCCCCAGCTGTAGTAGGGGGGTTAATGGGTGCGGGTGTAGGGAGTATGGTGGGAGTGAGTATGGGAATCTGCATTGAGATTCCTTTAGTTTGGGGTGAGAGGGATGGTTGAGGAACCATCTTTGGTGGATGTAAATACCAAACGGGGATTTCCAACACCATATTAGGGAGGGTAAGCATTGCAGCAACTTGAAAAGCCTATACACCTGGTGGGGGGTAAAAGAAAGGGATTTTAGTAATGGCTTGGGGAACTATCTTCCAAACTAGGATGTGGCCTTGGGGTGAGGTGAAATCGTGGACTAGTGGAGTCAACAAGTTCGTAGGAGATTCTTGAGGGAGGAGCTCTGCGACTAGTGGGACGTCAGATGTAACAGAAGCCTCATGGGGAGGAAGGGTATCATGAATGTTAGTTCCGTTGGATGAGATGACAGATACTTGATTGGAAGGATGGATGAGTGGTGGTGCACCATGGTAAGTTCCTAAAAAGGATGGGTCTTTGAAAATTCTGGGTCCCATCTCGATGAGTGGGTACACCTCAGGATTAGTGTGGATGTAAGGGGGAATGTTATCGATGGTGGCAGAAGGGTTAGGCTCATAATGTGAGACTTGATCAATGGTAACGATCTTTCCATTATGGGGGAACATTATGGTTCGAAAGACGGAAGAGGAAACTGCCTTCATAGTGTACATGTAGCTACGACCGAAAAAGATATTGTAATCGAGTGGGGCATCGATAACTTCAATGTCAATGGGAATGGTCTTCCCCCGAGTTCTATAGGGATGTTTTGGAAGAGCCCTTCGGGAGAAGACGATCATCTGTCATAAGCTCTTAAGGTAATGGCAGACTGTATGAGTTCGGGGGAACCATGTTTATCCCATACAAACTTGGACATGATGCATGTGGATGCACCTTCATCGATGATGCATCGATGAACTATAATGTTATGAATTTTTACTGGGATTTGAAAAGCGATGAGAGCGGGGAGACGAGGTTCTCCGTTGTCGAGATAAAATGTGATAATTTGAGTATCTACTGGGTCGACTGCCCCCAAGGCAGAAAGTAATGATTTCCACTGAGTGGGACAAGTTTGAAGTACTTCTAAGACTGATATGGCAGCCGGGGATTGTGCCAAGTCATCGACCAAACTGTATTTATGAGCCGCCCTAGCCTGAGGGTTGTGGACAGTCCTGCGTAATGGGATGCGAGGGATGCGAAGAGGTGTTTCCATGTTAGGGCGAGGGATCATCAACGGGGGTCCCGTTGGTGCTGGGATTGTTTCTGGTGGAATGGGAAGAGACTCAAAGGGTCCCTGGTATTGATGATTATGTGTTTGTAGAAGGATTTCTTCTTCACTAGTGAGGAGGATAGTATGACCTACGAGATTGTTTGGGCTGAGATATTGCCCCAACTATGGTGGGGTAGGCTGCATGTCTTGTTGGTTGTTCATCACTCCTTGGTGTGGAATGGGGTTTTGCAACACGACTAGGGTTGCTTGTTGAACGTATTGTTGTGGGGCCTGCTGAGGGGCAGGCAGTGCTGGAGGATGTGGTCCATTCACTGAGTCTTTCATCCATTTAAAATCAATGATTTGGGGGCAATGATGAGTAAAATGTCTGAACTCACCGCAAAGGGCACAGGGGAAGTTGGTTCAAATGTTATTTTTATTTTTCCCTTGGTGTCTATTGTTGTTTCCCCCCTGGGGTTCTGAGTCCCTTGATTCCAGTGGCCCCCATTGGGTTGGTTTTGTTGGGGGTGATTTCCGCCTTGGCCTGGGTTGTTATTGTTCCATTTTTTTCCTTTATTTTTGGCATTATTTGATTGATGAGTTGGGTTTTCCATATTTAGTTGTTCAAAATTTTAATATTGCTGAATGGGAGAGGGTTGAACAAAATTAACCCCTGCATGAGGGTTTCCTGGTGGTGGAGCGATGGGCTGTGGAGGGCCAGGAAATGGAAAGTATGGATTATGTTGTGGTAATGATCCGTAAGGTAAATAGGAAGGCATGGCGCTTTCACTAGTATTTAGAGTATAAGTTGAGGTAGTGGGAGTACCAGAACTTGTTTGGATAGGTGGGCATATGGTGGGTGTCAGAGATGGCCCACTACTGGGTGGAGGAAAGGCAATAGGGTATGGTTGATGATAAGTGGGTGGAGGATAATAAGGGGTTCCTCCATATGCCGACGGATATTGAGGTGTGCCAAACATTGGTGGTTTTGGGGGTTGTGGTGCATGGTGCATGGTGTTACCAATCAATCCGTCTGTTGAGTGAGACATCCCGAGTTTATCTTGGCCAAATGGCATGGGTTTTGGGAGATCAGGAAGTATTGTGTACAAGTACCCTGATTGTGAATAAATGAGGTCATATTGTTGAGCCTTACTGATAGCTTCTTCTTCTAATTGAGGGATGATGGAAGCTACATCTTTACCAAGGAGAGAGACAAGTGATCATAGAAACCAATCTAGGCATTGTTGTTTGGTGGTTTCTGCTTTGCAAAAACTATGTTGTCGACGCCACTCATGAATGTGATCAGCGATATGTGTGGTTGAGGTTTGCTTAAAATCATAGAGTAGTTCAAGACCATTGTCATGCCAAATTGGTAATTGGAAGAAGGTCAAAAATGCTTTGGCTAAGGACCCGAAAGTCGCATGGGACCCTGATTTTTCGTCTACATACCATTTGGATGATGGGCCAGTGAGTGTGCATTGAAATAATCATAGTTGGATGGAATCATCCACAATGTTGTTGGAAGAGCACCATAAGTGGAAATTCATGACATGGTTGCCAGGGTCATCTCCTACTTTTCCTTCAAACTTAGGGATATCTGAAGGTAATTTGGTAGGCATTGTAGGCCATGTGGGGTCATGCAATATAGGATCATTTGTGAGTTTGCTAAGGTCCGGTATGCTGAGAGAGGCCAAATATGGCATCTGGAGTGGTGGTGAAGGATTAGTTCTAGCCATGGTGTGAGGGTTTTGTGAACCTGACCTTTGAGGGGGACTAGGTGGGTTTGTACTTATGTAAAGGAGAGTGAGTGGATGGTGGACCTTGGGAATTGGACCCAAGTAAGGTGGAACCAAGCAAAGAGGATCCCAAAGTAGTGGCACTCACAGGAGTGTGAGAAGGTAGGGCTGGTGGGTTGGAAATACTAGGAACTCCCCCTAGAATAGGAGGTAGATTTAGCAAGTGTCTGGAACTACGGGGGTTCTATGCATCCCCTATGATGTCTGACTAGCTGTTATAACCCTAAATTGCACTATCCCTGCTTACCTGGCATCAGGCCTACTCATGCCTCTTCCTAGCCAAAACCATGTTGAGCAAATCCTCAAAAAACCACTAAAAACAAGCAACCCGCGCCCTAACCTCTCACTGGGTGCGGGCATCTGCTTGCTGTCCTTAGACTGAGCGTGGGCATCCGCAGGCTAACCCAAAACAGCCCACGAGTACCTAACAAAGCAAAAAATCAGGAAAGTTTCCGCCGGGACACGAGGCTTTTTGTCAGTTAACTGGAACTCCGAGCCATGCATGGCCGAGATTTCGCCAAGAACCCTAGCTCTTTCTAGCCTATAAAAGGAGGGGTAGGGGTACTAATCAAAGGAGGAAAAATTATTGCAAAGAAACTCTGCCAAATTGCCAAGCCAGCTTTGTCTCAACCCTTTAGCCTTGCCTCAAGCTTTAGGAGAAGCTCAAGAAGCAGCAGTTGGAGGACAAAGAAGAAGAGGAAGAGCCCAGGATCAGGATCGTGGAACGGTGACCGGCCTCAGAAATCATTGTAAGTTGGTTCATATTGAAGCTAATAAAAAAGATACTTTTCCCGTCCCGCATACATGAGTCTCATTTATGTTATTTGATTTGTGTTTTATCTGTAACCCTAGAATAGATCAGTAGCATGCATGCATAGTCTTGTCTTGATTGCAGGGAAGCTTTTGGAAGGAGCAGCAGTAGCAAGGGGATAAGAAGCTCAACGGAGGATCTACTTCAGCCGTCCGGAAAAAGGTTGGTTCATTCTTCTCTTGTGTGCATGTGAAAATCGGGGTTTTAGATTCGGGTAGAAGGTTAAAAGTTAAGTCTTGAGGGTCATGATCTGCGTATAAGCTTAGAGCCCTAGCTTATTAGTCCGTAGGGTAGAATACCCAAAAACACTAGCTGAGTGAATGTGTGCAAATGGTGATGAGAGAAATGAATAAACAAGAGCCTTCGCTGCAATTTTTGAACTTTACACAATATATATCCAAATCAAAATGTAATCAGAAGTGCATCATACATAAAGTGTTATGATAAAGAAGCATATATGTGGATAGGTGGATTTTTTTTGTGTGGGGAACAAAGATAAAAAATGCTCGTTTCCTAAAAATACGTAATGTCCTTCCTCTCAAATAGCACTGGACCTTCTAATGGTACTCAACAATGGGGTCTAAAGCCACCGGAAGAGAAACTAGTGAAGGATGAAGAAATCAGTTATAATGAGGGGTAGAGGGTGAATATCTCGAAAGAACTGGTGATATTTCCCAATAGCCACACAAAATCTAATCAAGGTGCAATTGTAGCCCACAATTGCCACATGGGTAGATGTCCTAAACTTTGGTCACTAGGTTCCTCGATCAAAGTGCGGCATTTAGATTTTCGGCCTAAGAAATGGGTCACGGGTTGGATCCCATCCAAGAGGTGAGTGCCTCAAGGGAGGACGCACAGGACAACCGGACCTCGGCCTTCAACCCTTCACAGGTATCTCCCTACCTTATGGTGTTAGGAACACTTGACTTTGAGGATTTAAAGTTCCCTATTTGACAACTTCTATTGTTTTGAAAAATGTGAGAACTAGATAATGAGGAGTTATTTGGATTCCTATCCCTGAAATCCTACCTAGACTAAAATATTTCTTTTGGCACCTCCTGTGGAGGGAAACTTAGTGAATTTTTAGAAACAATTTAGATGTGGTTGTTTGAGAAATTGGGGGTGTGAACCAACCTCGTTGAAATTAAGTGGGAGTGGATAGTTCGTCAAGTAAAGGGTGGGGTGTTTCAGAATCCTTTTGGAGGAAACTTACTTCGACCTCCATGTTTCAAGATGAAGACTATGTGAGTGAGAAGTGAATTTGTGTGTGAACAAGTGAAAGTGTGCTAGTTTTTAATAATTTAGGTGTCACTTTGCTGCATGTGGACTTCGCTTGGTCCTTACAAGTGTTTGATTACCTAAGTTACTGTGTGTCGTTGGTACAACCTTGCAGAATTCAAAATTCCCTAGGAAACTAGCATGTGGACATGTGGGTCCTTACTATTCCTTTAACTCCCTGATGTGATTTAATCTAAGAAAACTTTGAAACTATCCTAGATTGTGATCATGTGGTCATGTATCGGCCCGTTTCAAAACCTTTAAACTTCCCTAGTGATTTAATCTAAGAAAGGAAATTTCAACACTATCTTATCTTTGTAGCATGTGGGAATCTATGGGCCCGTTACAATCTTGAGATGTGTTTGAAAAATAAACTAAGAGGAGTCCCGAGGGGGCTGTCATCCTCTCCTAAAGGTTTTAATCTTTTTAAGGGAGATGAAATCGTCTTCCAACCTCTTTCTCATTCTCAAGATCGCTTTGAAACGCGAGAGAAGAGCATACTCAACGATTGATATCCAATTTCTGGTCCCAATGCAAGTTTTATATGTGATTTCAAATGATTCCAACTTATACTCTTAGTCAAAGAAAGCCATCCATGTGGCAAAAATGAAAGCAAAAGAGGAAATAATGATTTTAAACCCCCTAAGTGCCTATGTGTTTTAACTAATCACTTTATATGGAGAGGAAACTAAGTGTGGTGAAGATTACAATATGCATGGAATCATCTTTAAGAAGGCTAGGGGCCTTCCACAAGTCACAAAAGGGCTTACAATGTGTGTTTTTCTGCACAGGTGCCCGGGTCTCAGAGTAGACAGAGGCGCACTGAGCACTTGTGTGCTAATTGAAACAGACTTTTGGGCGCAGGTGCACAGAGGACGCTGAGTATCACAGTTTTTTTGGCGCACGTGTGCACGATGCATGACTGTGGGCCAATAAACCCACGCACACCTATCACATGACCATGAAGAAAATTCTGGATGGAATTCTCTCAACTCAGCATAGAATTTGGCTTCCTGTAGGTTGACTTGGGTCGGTTATGGTACCTACAGGTTAAGTAAACAAAATGAAGAGCTAATTAACCCAAATGGGGTAGGAAATTGATACCTTTCCCCAGTGGAGTCGCCAATCTTTTGTGCCTCTTTTGTCACCTAAATGAGAAAAACAGAGGTGCTTACAAGATTAGTTGGGTTAGCTAAGCAAGACAGTTGTAAAGGAAAGGGTTAGAGAAAGAAATATAAAAGATTAAGATAAAAATTAAACTAGGAAAGGAAAGAACAACTAAACTATTGTGCATAAGGACATAAGAACAAGAAGCAAACCAGACTCATGTCACCAATGGAAAGGATTTGTATTAGTGAAAAGAAAAACACCAAAGAGAAAGGGGACTTTGGGTCCCTTCTTCCTCCAAGGGAGGGCTCTTGGACCCCCAAACTTGAGCTCTTCAAACAATCCCAAGCTAACCCACTCAAAAGGTGAGATGGATTGCTTAAATGGAATGATGTTGGTATGCTCTTGATGGGAAAAGAGGATTCCCAAAGAGAATAGCAGCAACATAACCTTAGAAATGAATTCCTTGAAAAATATAGTGCATCCATGGCCTTCTTTTACAGTGTAGCTTTGAGGCATTATGCAACCAGCTTTTAGTGTGAAAAGGGGTTGTTTAGGGCATTTTTAGGTCTTTGGCCAACCACCCAGCCGGATCCAGCCAAGATTTGGATGTCAAATTGACTTGGAAGCTGAGCCAGAAGTGGGTGGGAGGCCGACCAACCTCATAATTGCGTCGTTCTCAGGTGTGCGTGGCTTTTAGCATCCACAGTTACGCATTGTGCACATGTGCGCTTTTCTTGCGTTTCTGAATGGCGCATGTGCACGCGCGCCCTGTGTAGTCATAACGCATCTTGATTTTATAACTGGTTATATAGTTTTTGACCTTTTGGAAATGATTTTTTGGTAATTTTGGTCGATGGGTGGACTCATAGCTATTTGAACATGATGGATTCTTCTAGCCATTTGCGGACGAAATTTCAGTGATAATAAAGCGACTGGCCTTGCCGACAACACCACAACCACAAACCTACACCATTAGATGGCTCTGCCAAGGAAGCGATCTCTGCATCAACCAATAGTGTCGACTGTCATATGGCATCAAACCCTTCAAAGATGAGGTATTGTGTGATATTCTTTTGGTCCAACCTTATTTATGGAAACGTCATGTTGTATATGAGTCTAGGCCTCGTAGTGTTATTATTACTTTAAACAGGAAATTGTACAGGATACCCGAGGAAATCCCACCTAGTGCTATTTCCTTGATCTCTACTAAGAAATGCAAGAAGGTCATCTCTCATATGGGAAAGTTTGTCTTCTTCATGATTCGCTCTCAAAATAAGTGAAAGATCATAGCCACATCCAGGATCTCTGTGGCCAACCTCTCCACACAACAGAAGCAAGTAGACGAGGTCGTTGAAGAATACTTAGATATCTTCTCCTCACCTACCAAGGTACCTCTACACTACCAGGTCAAGCACCCCATCGATTTAACCGCCGACGCACCACTTCCCAATGGGTCAGTCTATCATCACTCTCTGTTAGAGAATGAGGAGATCAAGTGACATATCCAAGAGATACTCCACAAGGGGCACATCCATCCTAGATCATCACCTTGTGGCAGCCCAATCATGATGGTACAAAAGAAGGATGGAACCTAACGACTCTGCATTGATTATCGGGCTCTGAATAAAATCACAATCAGAAACTGGTACCCGATTCCCCGAATCGACGACCTCCTTGATCAACTCATGGGGGAAAAATACTTCAGTAAGATTGATCTAAAGTCTGGCTACCACCAAGTCCCGATAGAACAGATAGATGTATGGAAGACCGCCTTCAAGTCAAAGGAAGGCCTTTCTGAATGGTTGGTCATTCCCTTTGGTTTGAAAAATGCGCCAGCCACTTTCATGAGGCTGATGGATGATATCCTGTGACCATTCACCAATAATTTTGTAGTGGTGTATATTGATGACATTCTCATTTACAAGAAGACTTGGGACAAACACTTGCAACATATTCAGCAAGTTCTGCACACCTTGTGACAGCACAAGCTATACGCCAACTTGGAAAAATGATTCTTCGGCATGGACAGGGTCCATTACCTAGGATACATCGTTGATCAACATGGCATACATGTGGATCCAACCAAGATCCAAGTCATTCGTGACTAGCCAGCCCCAACCACACTCACTGAGCTCTGGAGCCTCTTGGGCCTTGCCAATTTCTACCGCCGGTTCATGTTGGGATTCTCCCATATTGCATGGGCCCTCAGCCAAATAACCAGGGGTGGTGATAAGGAAAAATTTGTGTTGGGGCGGTCCCAACAACAAGATTTCGATTTTTTGAAGCATCGCTTGTGCTCATCCCCAATAATTTCACTCCCATACCTATAGTAGCCCTTTGATATCGAGACATATGCTTCTGACTATGTTGTGGGTGTCATTCTTACTCAGCACGGACACCCTGTGACCTATCATAGTGAGACACTATCAAATGTTGTCCATAAGTACCCTAATTATGGAAAATAAATGTACTCCATTGTGAAAGCCTGTCGCTAGTGGAGACACTACATTCTTGGGAAGGAGACAGTCATCCACACTGATCATAATCCACTGCAGTTCATGTAGATACAAGGAAAATTACAAAATGACCACCATCAAAAGTGGTCCACATACTTGCAGCAATTCCACCTCAACATCAAGTATAAAATAGGAAGCATCAATCGCATCATTGATTGCCTCAATAGATCGCCAGTCACGACACTCACCACGGTGCTAGACTCTTGCGGCCATGAGACCTCTAGATGGCCCCAACTCTACAAGACAGACTCGGACTTCGCCACCACCTACCAAATGTTGCAGGAAAACACAGTTGTCGATAATTTCCATATTCAGGATGGGTTATTGTGTCGTCTGGGCCATATCTTTGTTCCATCAAGCAAGCGAGCGAAGATGATCTGGGAAGCCCACTATATTCGAGTGGCAGGACACTTCGACGTCGAAAAGACAGTGACAATGCTACAGAAACATTTCTACTGGTCGAAACTTTGACAAGAGGTCAACAAGTATATCAGGTCCTCCACTGCCTGCGCGATTTCCAAAATGACCACTAAGAAACAAGGCATGCACACCCCTCTTCCTACTCCTAATAGGCCATGGGAATCCATCTCAATGGAATACATGTCGGGCCTCCCCTCCACCAAGCAGGGAAACGATTGTGTTTTTGTGGTTGTTGATCTCTTTTCTAAGATGGTAATTTTGGTTGCCTGCAAGAAGAACATCACAGCAGAGGCCATTGTCAAGCTCTACTTTGAACAAGTCTGGGCACATTTTGGAATCCCACAAAACATTGTCTCAGATAGATACATTTGATTTCTTAGCACATTCTGGTCAAGCCTCTGGTCACTGCTCGACACCAAGCTCACCAAATCCACGACCTTCCACCCTCAGACAGATGGCCAAACTGAGGTCGTAAATCGAATGATTATGCATATCCTGTGCATGTATAATTCACATAACCCTCACACATGGGATGAGAGTCTTCCCTATGTCCATCATAGCTACAATCGAGCCCTGCATAGCTCAACCAGCCATAGACCCTTTCAGGTGGGGTTGGGATTCCAACCATTGGGTCCCATAGATGTTGCAATTCCCCTTTCGGCCACCTCGACCAACTCATCTCCTGCTCAAACTAAAGCTGACAAATCCACTCAGTTCATTGAGCGAATCCAAAACACCCGCCAACAAGTTTAGGATATCCTACAGAAGTCTAATGACAAGTAAAAATAGTGCCATGATCAACATCGGGTGCCACATAAGTTTCAGGTGGGCAACAAAGTTTTGTTGCACTTGCAGAAATAATGCCTTACATGACCCCATTGGAAGCTTCACCAACTCCGTTATGGTTCATAAACCATCACCAAGTCCATGGGGGATAATGATTTTCAAATCAACATTCCTCCTTTCCTTCGCCTGCACCCAATGTTCAACATGGATCTCCTTCACCCTTATTTCCCACCGTTGTTAGACACCTCAGAAGTCGCAGAACAGTTGACACCAACTGAGATCAACGTCGAATGTATACAATAGGAATCCAATGATCATATTGTGGACACACATATCAAGGGAACTCAACAACAAAGGATCCAACTTTATCAAGTCGTCAAAGCAGGGAAGCTCTTGCACCAAGGCAAGTGGCTCACCCGGGGCCAAATTCAACAGAAATTTCCTCATCTGATGGGGGACCTCAATGCAATGGAGACCATTGCTTCCTAAGGAGGGAGGATTAATCCAAGTGGATATCGGTGGCCACCCACCTTTTCCAACTAGCTCAAAACAATTTTCTAGCAATTTTGGCAATTTACTATTTTTAGCAGTTTTTAACTTCCGGAGCCATTTTGAGGACCTAAATGAAGGTTTTTCAGGTTCGAGATTCTCAATGATATCCTACGAAATGATTGAGGCCCCAAAATGAATCTCCTTGACGATACCTTTCCAATGGGCTATCAAACACCTAAAATGAAGATCTATGCAAAATTTATGACCCCGGGAAGTTAATGTACTAACTTACCCAAACGAGGCCCACATGACTTTTGGCACTTCATCTCCTAGGGTTAGGTTTTTGAATGTCTAGGGTTTTTGGAATTCCTGTTCATTTGTAAAAATGCCTTTAGAGCCCCATTGTAATCTTCTTCTTTCCAATGATCGCAGCCATCACATCTCTTCTCAGAGATAAGTTGCCACCTTTCCAACAAGCTTGTTTCCGCTGCATTTTACAGTTTTAGCTTTTTTCGTTATTGAATAGAAAACTAGTTTTATTGTTTCTCTATTATTTTGTGTTAAGAACTTAATAATCTGTAGTCATTTCGTTCTTCTCATAAAATCTGGATCAAGCAGTCAACGGAGCACTTCGCACTGTGACAGGCTTAGAGAAAAAGAAGGAACACCCAGTGGAGCATCAAGTAGCACAACTTTCTGAATCCATCCAGCAGCTTCAATAGAGAATAGTAGACCTAGAGCTACAAACAGTTCAAAGAACCCTGTAGGACATGCGAGACCAAAGAGAAGCCACTCCCAGAGCACAGTTGAGAGGATCAGAGCATTAGCTTTGGAATGTAAATAGCTTAGCAGTAGAAGTGTGTAGACTTATGAGCGACTTACTGAAGATCTTGAACTAAATACACTTGAGTCATAGCTCCAAGAGGAAAAGCAGCAAGCAACGATAGTACAGGTGCAATTGAAACCCCTGTCAGTAGTCGAGAGGATGAAGAGATCCCAGGAAAAGTGCACTGCTCAATAGCAGGTCCACACCATACAGAGAAAAGTCATGGAAGTGACTCGAAGGCTCCAACCAATCCAGGACGAAGCTTGCCTACTATTCGAAGAGATTGAAGGCCGAGGAGAAGAACTAGAACAAGTAGTCACTATAGTCAAACAATGTTTAGAGGGACCTCTCAATGAGGCAGTTATTAAAGAGTTCACCGAGCAGGAGGCCTTGGCACAACAGCAGGTCGAAGCAGCTCGAGCCAAGCTTGAGGCTTTTGAAGCAGAGCTACCTAGCTCAGAGTGACTCAGGATGAGTCACAGGTGAGTCTTGGGGGCCTATTTGCCCTTGACCAAATTTTTGAGATCCTTGGTCAAGTTTGACCTATTTTGGGACTTCGACAGGCTATTGAAGGCGGAGCGTGAGTCGAAGTGGACATTGCAAGATCTCAACCCCTTATTTAGGGCTTTTTGGGTTTTGGGCTTATGTAACGGGTATGGGGATGTCAGCCCATGGGTTTACCCATGCTTAGGCCTCCTTTGTAATTTATAAATAGATATCTTGGCGATGTAAGAAAAAGTGCCATGCTAGGTGCTAAGTGCAAGTGATAACTGTAAATGCTTTGTGCATACTGTGCGAGACTTACAAGGCTAAGTGAAAGTGACTATAAGAGACTGTGAGAAAGCTTTGTGTTGTAACCTGGCTCAGGGAAGGAGGATATAGTGGAGTGTGTGAAGATCTCATGTCCTATGTGGAGTAGGATATTGTGGCTTTGTGCATGTAGAATATTGACAGAAGACAGTAAATAAGAATAAGAGTTGGTGGACGTAGCCCCAGGCTGGAGGTGAAGCACGTATATCCTGTGTTGTGGTTTCTTTGTGCATTATGGTTGTTTTATGGTTCATATGATTTATGCTTAGTGAAATGATGTGTGCTTAGATGAATATGATATATTAGTGCCTAATGATGTGAATAAGATGCTAGATCTGATCTATGTTGATGTGCTTAGTGCTTGAATTATGTTGGATCTGGGTGAATATTGCACTCCTCTGTGATTAGGGTTTATCTGCTGATCAAAATCTGGACCAGGGGTCAAATTTTAGCTCAAAAATCAATGTTCTTGGAATTGTCTCAAAACGAACGAGATCGTAGCCCTCGTCATCACGAACCCAACGTAACTCGTTTCGTCTCAAACGGACGTGGGGAGTGAGAGATATCGTGATTTGTCTGAATCGTCAAACAGGAAAAAAAAAGGGACGTTGACTGTGCAGTCTGTACAGTCCGTACGGATGCTGACGTGGCATGATCGTATGCTGATGTGGCCTGATCGTACATGCTGATGTGGCAGAGGTGATGTGGTAGTTTCATATTGGCAGACTTGGGTGAATCATTTGTTGACACATGGTAGTTATTGGGCAAATGGTAAGGTGCCACGTGGCCCAGTCATGGGCTGCCACGTGGCACCACTTTATTGGCTATTGGTTTGGGTGTTGTTCAAAATTTTGTGTTGTTCACCGGATTCAAATTGTGAACCTCCCCATAGTCCAAAGTCTTGGTATGTCTGCCCTGCCAACAGGCCATGCGGTGGTGCTTGTTAATACAATGGATTTTATTGTATTTAAATTGTATTGTAATTTGATNGGGCGCGTCTGGGCTGGGGCTTAGCCCCAGCCCCGGTCGCATGCATTTATATGTGACCATTATTTCTATACACGAAGCTTTGGTGCGGGTTTTTATATTTGTGTTGCCACGGTTATATGGTTATACATGTGACCATATACATATGCACATGGGGTTTACATTTGGTTGTGGTTTTAAAACAGTTGAACGACCTACCACGTGTTTCATTGTTATTTGGCATTGAAACGGTTAACCCTTTTTACAAATGCGCCAGGTCGTATGGACCCCCATGTGCTCGTGGTTTTGGCAGTTAGGGGCTGGCGCACCCATAACTATTCGACAGTTTGCATCTTTGGCGCGGTTGCGCCTGGTGCCAGGTTTTTACGCTATATATTGCGTGTGTGCCAGGTTCATTCAACAAGGGTGCGTTTTGTAGATGCAGAGACAGCAAGCTTGAAGCGGGGACTTCTAGGAGGCCTAGCTTCTTCATCTTTTAGCCGATTAAGGTGTCGTAAAAGCCCAGCTAGGGGTTTTTGGACGTCCTAGATCCATTGGCACTATTATCAAGTCCATTTGAAGACTTCTTTTGTAGGTTTTTCACCATTGAAGTTTCAGAGAGCTCTAGAGAGCTTGAAACCCTCATTGATTGAGGACATGTTTTGGTGAGCCTATGTCTGTTTTCTGTGATTGAATAATCATTTTTGACTAATTGTTATGCTCTGGACACATTGGGACAGGTTTTAGAGGCTTTTGAGGACTTTTACAGGTGTTTTTTCCAAAGAGGAGCTCAAGGAAGCTTATGGCCACATGTAGAAGAGGTCATGCCCGGATGAGCCATGATTCATTTTCAGAGTTCTATTAGTCATTTTTGGGGTTTTTATGTGCTCTGATCTAAATGGTACGGTCTGTTTTTCCATTGGAGTTGAGCAGCATCTTGTAAAATAACTTTTTAAAAATTAATCCCAGAGAGCCAAGTCCATTGATGGAGGCTCAAGGAGATGTAGCCCGGAGGGGGGTGAACTCCTTTATCATGTTGTGATTGTTCTGAGATTGATGGTTTAGTTGATGCAAGTTATGTTGCTATGTTTTATTTAAATCACTCATTTAACCATTTAAAAAAACATTTGCTCACACATAAGCATTTACAAGAAGATACATAAACTTAACACATAATCTATCTTGCATATTTTAACACATGAAGCAAGGTCCTGTAAAGTTTATTTTTAATGAAGTAGAGGGTTCTTGCATAGCATAACAAGTCAACCTTCTATTTTCAGATCATCTGCGCTGTGAACTAAGGTTAAATACTGATAAATAACAACTTCTAAGTGCTCTGTTAAGGATTTATAATCACATATCTATGTCTCGGCTAGGTTGTAGACATCTGAGTCCTGCAACCACCCCTGCCTCTACCTTGGGTGAGACTTCATCTGCTTCGCAGGAGTTGTCGAAAGGGCCGGTAGTTAGGGTTTTCTTGGTGCGCTATTGAAGCGTTGAACCCTGGGTCTGCCCCTATGCCAACAATTACAATACCTGATAAGACAATATGAAATTGGAAGAGTAGATCCTCTACTGAATAGAGCTTTGAATCAAGTATCTAGAAAAAGGAGGACAAGCAAGGAACTATACTTTAGTGCTCAAATTGGAGACTACGACATAGACTATGTGGTCCTCGACCTGGGATCATAAGTAAATGTTATGAAGAAGCAGACTTGGGAATTGATGGGAAAACCTAAATTGAGTTACTCTCATATTAGGCTCAGGATGGCTAATCAGCAGGCGGTGAGCCCCTTTGGAAGACTAGAGCATGTCCCCATGGACATCGACGGGGTAAGAACATTTGCAAACTTCGAAGTGATTATGATTGTTGATGATAGTTGTTCTTATCCTACATTGTTGGGTATTGATTGGGATTTCAACAATTTGACTGTTGTTGACCTAAAAAAGAGAAGAATGACATTTGAAGGTGATGGACTTAGGGTCATTGCACCTCTTGACCCGGATGAAGGTTGTAGATACACTGAACCTATAAGAGAAGAAGATCGCACCTATGAGCTAGAGAACATCTATAAACTGACAGCATGATAGGAGGATTATATTAATCCTACAACAGATGGAAATCTAAGTGGGCGAATTGAGAGTGCATGCTCGTCAGATTTAGAAGAAGCATTGGAAAATTGGCAGAACATAATGTATGAAGTCTCTACGCGGAGGTGTGCCAGATTGACCAAGGCAATTCATTGGATTGGCACATAAGTAACTAATCTTCCTACATTTGATAGCTTGAATCATTTAGAGACATTTCTAGTTGAATTTGAGAGAACTATACAAATACAACAGAGATTGTTGGCACTAGATGAAGCCTTGAAAGAAACACCAGCTAGATGGTGGGGAACACACAAGAACAACATCACGGAGTGAGTACAATGCCGCTCCTTGTTGACAGTGTGCTTTTCAGACCAAGTTGAAGGTTGTGAATTTTGGTACACAGGTCACATTTGTCCTAAGGACCGTATGCGAAGTTGTGAGGAGTCCTGGAGCAACATTCCTAAAGAAAAATGGGTACATAAGTTCATTAACACCTTAGATACTACGCCTATCAACTGGTATCTTCAACCATAACTACGCTTAGCCACTACATATTGGTATGGTATGAACTAGAACTCTATAGACACGTTCCTATTTGAAATTAAATACCCCACAGTAGATCAGGATTTACAAGTTGTAAGACAGAAGGTCTTTGAGGAAGTACCTAACCACCCTCTTAAACAAGAAGAAGATGAATGGACTGCACCTCTTCAGAAGTTACAAGGTTTTTATAATATTAATGTTGATGAAGATGATGACCCTAGGAATGTGAACATCTTAGAAACTGAAGGACAACGAGATATAGAAGAGCCAAGGATTGAGTTACCTTTTGTTGGGCAGCCTATTAAAATTAAGAAAGTTAATATTGGAACAGAGAAAACATCTAAGTTGGAAAATGTTGGAGACTATTAGGATGATGCTACTATTGGTAAGATTACAAAACTATTGCATGAATATTAGGACTTGTTTCCAACCAAATTTACGGACATGAAGAGAATTAAAGGGCCCATGGGAGAAATGAATATCCCCTTGAAAGCAGATGCAAGACCTATCAAGTAGAGGCATTACAGACTGAATCCCAAGTACAAGCAGAAAGATAAGATTGAATTACATAGAATGTTGGAAGCTAGAATCATAAAACTAGTTGAAGAATATGAATGGATTATCCCTATGGTGGTCCAAGATAAAAAGTCATGATAAATCAGAATCTGTGTAGATATAAGGAAATTGAATGATGTGTGTTTACATGACCCATTTCCTACACCTTTTGCTGATGAAGTTCTATATAATGTAGGAGGACAGGAATTTTATTCATTCACAGATGGATTTTTAGGCTATCACCATATCATAATTGCTAAGGAGGACAGACATAAGACTACATTTGCAACATAATGGGGTTCTTTTCAGTACACTGTGATGCCTTTTGGTTTGAAGAATGCACCATCCATCTTTTCCAGGGTGGTGGTCGAAGCATTTAAGGAATTTTTACATAAGATTTTGGAGACAGCACTGACTAAGATTTTCAGTATTAATAGAGATGATTGGGATTTGAGAATTCCAGTAGTGTTATGGGCTTATAGAACTACTTGAAAAAATTTAACCACGCAGACCCCCTTTAAGTTAGTTTATGGCTTGGAAGCAGTGGTACCTATGGAATACTTGGTCCCTAGTTTAAGAATTG
Source organism: Picea mariana (assembly GCA_032191745.1). Lineage (NCBI taxonomy): Eukaryota > Viridiplantae > Streptophyta > Pinopsida > Pinales > Pinaceae > Picea > Picea mariana. The sequence continues at coordinate 124,673 of JASDQU010435668.1, forward strand.
CAGCGTTTACAGGTATGGATGACACCGACATTGTTCAAGACAGGCTCGTGCAGTTGATGGAACTAGAGGAAGACAGGTTCATTGCATGATTTCATCAACAGGTACAAAAAGAATGAGAAAAGGATTACCATGACATACATATCAAGAAGAAATCATTTAAACAAGGGGATTTGGTACTTTTATACGACAACAAGTTCATGAAGCATCCAAGAAAGTTCAGAACACACTGTCTTGGCCCATTTGAGGTTGCCTATGTTACAAAGGGTGGAGCTACGCAGTTGAAGACCCTTAATGGAGAATGGAAGGATGGTTTAGTAAATGGGAGCCGGTTGAAGTTGTACTATGACAACCAGCTACCCCGCAACTCTCAGTGAAAGCAAAGGAAGAAGGTTCTAGGTACCAGGTGCAGTTTAAATTGGGTACCAAACATAGAAAAGACATTCTGCACACGATATGGAGGGACAGAGCAGAAAGAACATGTTGCTCTGCGCAGTCTGCATTTGAAGTAATACAGAAGGTTCAACCCCGTATTGACTCTGAACGAGTCACGTGTGAGTGTTGGGGGCCTGTTGGCCCTTGGTCATGTATTAGGGAAGAAAGAAAATATTAAAGAAGAAGAAAGACAAAGCATGAAGTGCGTGGAAGGCACACAAACTGAGGAAAGGTCAAAGTGGTTAAAGAAGCAGAAAAGAAGGAGCAAAGTAAAGGAAAGCAAGCCGTCGAAAGAGAAGACCAAGGAAGACAAAGCAACAAAGAGGATAGATCGTGGACAAGTCAGCAAGAAGAAGAAGACACTAATGGGTGCTTTGGAGCACCTCATGGAGAAGAAGGAAGAACATGTCAGTGAAGTCCTGAAAAGGTGGGTTATGTGGACCTAGGGTTTTGGTACCTAGGTTTTTGGTACCTAGGGTTTTGGTACCTAGGGTTTTGGAACCTGGACTTCGGTTTAGGGTTTTTAAAGAGTCATGGAGGGATAAATAGAAGTCTAAGAAGAGTTGAGTGTGGTTGATTGCAATGAAAAAGTGTTAAGTCTTAAAATATTCTTGTATTGTGGATCTTCAGCTGGGTGCAAAGATCTATTCTCCGTCTAAGTGTATCAGGAAAAAGGAGAGAGGGATCTGTAGCTAAGTGTGCAGATAGAACTATGTATTTCCATCTACTTTATCAAATAAACATAGTTCTGTGGATGTAGACCTAGGGAGAGGGTGAACCATGTAAAATCTTGTTGCTCTATGTGGTTGATGTTGTGTTATGTGCTATCTGTTATACTTTCATTGCATTGTTGTTTTCCCTTCTGAAAATAAGAAACATAACTAGTTTCGCGAAGTTAAGTATAAGACTATTAAGAATCTCTAGGCTATGTTGTGTTGGTTTTATGGAATCATATTACAATTTAATCTAGTTGTAGACACATGTGTCCTGCAACCCCCCTATTTCTACTTAGGGTGAGACTTCATCTGCTTCGCAGGTGTTTCTGAAAGGGCTAGTAGTTAGGGTTTGTTGGTGCGTTGTTAAGTGTTGAACCCTGGGTCTTCCCTTGTGCCAACAAGGAGGTAGATCAAGGTAAAGAGAGAGAGGGAAAGAGGTATAAAGAGAGAGAGGGGTAGGGGGGGAGAGGGCGGGGGGGAGGGAGAGACAAAGAAGGGAGGTAGAGAGATGTAATATAGAAATAGGAGAGAGAGAGGGAGAGAGGAAGATAGAGAGGGGGGTAGAGAGAGAGAGAGAGAGAAGGGGGTATAGAGGGAGGGAGAGGGAGAGAGTGGAAAAGGGGGAGAGAGAGAGGGAGTGGGAGAGAAGGAGATTGAGAAAAAGGCATGAAAATGATAGAAAGAAACTACAATTTTTGGCGGCATGTTCGGAGCCATACATTCATGTTAGAATTTATCCATACATTCATGTTAAATTTATCCATTGGTTAACCATAAAAATACACTAATAGATCCATAATATCTAGAGGACATAATCAAAATATTATACATACCTAAATGATGATTTTTCAATTTAGCAATCGAACATAACAATTCATAAAACATTAAACATAACTAGAATTGATGGCTATATAAACTTATATGCTGAAAGGTTCAATCACGCTTGATCTGATGAACTGGTCAAAAGTACAATTGGAATGGTTGGCCCTGCGTGTTTATATTCAGCTATATGATCCTTTGTTAGTCTTGATCTTCCCTCAATTGATGAAGAAAGATCTTAAAGTACCTTCCAAAATCATTCAACCTCCGTAAATATCTAAAAAATCAATACAAGTCATATTTGTAGCGCATTATTTAGTCTAAGATGCATTTTTACGAGAGTGTCAGAACATACCTAAATGAGATCCTCTTGATTTCGAGAATAATTTATGGGAGCCAGACGTCTAATATTTGATCAAACTGCCTCCCTTGATTTGAAGTAGCAACAACGAAGTCAACATTGACTTTGTTGTTGCTCTGTTGGATCGAGGGAGATTTGCTCCAAGATTAAACGGCTCCAATAAATTATTCTCTACTAAACAGATCCAACCACGTGAAGGAGGAAGCTCTTATGGCCCCTCCCCCCCCCCCTCACATCACTCTCAATTCCCCAATACCCAGTATATAAATCTATTGAAATATTTACAACAAAAACAAACATATATACATACCAATATTCACAACTATTTACAAAAAAATAAAATGTTTCCTTGATCCATTTGGAGTGAGAGGAATATGGTGAAAATAGATTTTATATTAAATAATTATTAAAATATTCATGTACATCATCATTTAGTACTTTTAGCTGGCCTCTTATTCTTAGATCTATAGTTCCTAATCATTTCATCAATATCTACGTCTTCATTCTCTGGGTGCTCTTCAAAATCTGATTGTGATTGTGTACTCTCACACAGAGAACACCTAGTTGCGGGGTACTCATGGTGTAATGGAGGCCATTGTGATGAGGCATCACCTACAAAAGAAAAAAATACAAAATTTAAATGGCCAGTTTTTAAATATCATTGCACTAGTTTAGTAATATTAAAAAAAAACACCTGCAATGTCTTTATTTACCTAGTGCACTGGTCGACACTGTTGGAATGGTTGCACTCTCATGCTCCTCTTCAACTGTATGAGCCTCAAGTACAACATTCTCTTCCATTGAGACCACAAAATTTATAAGTACAATCATAAATGTATAAGTAAAAAAATAGAAGTACAAAATGTATAACTACGAAATTATTAAGTATATGATTAAAATACAACCATATTACCATCATGTGCCAGCTTGGTCATAGCACCATTGTGGGGCTGCGCCCTCGTGGAAAGATGGGACTGAATGGGATCAAAACCATATTCTGGTTGCAAACTGCTATCAACGCACTTCTCTCCAATACTAGTGTGTGCGTTGACAGTGTTGCTCCCTTGATTAAAACAAAATTGTAAATATTAATAATATCCAACATGACTGTATTATATTAATAATAAAGGTTAATGTGGATTGAATTTTATTTACCTTATCGTGCAAAGTGGTTCTTGGTATCTGCCCCAATATTTTTCGGTGTTCAACTACCGCTTTATAGCCGTACTTGTAACCAAGTTGGAGGTCTTCCTTTGTGGTTTCAATACCAAAATCATCACCCTGCATTGCATAAGAGTATGTATTTTTAATTTTATTCGTTACAATTACCTAAAAGTTTTAAGGAGATACAAATAAGATATTTAGGTACTCACAATTCGTGACTGCAACTTCAAGTAGCTTCCCTGGCAGGGGTGATTTTAAGAACCCCCCCCCTAAATTTATATGTATAATAAATGGGCGAATCCCCATGATACATAGGAAAAATTGAAGTCTATTTTATCAATAATATAAAATGTATATATAATTTTTTGGCGAATCTTTTAGTCAATTATATAATGTTGTAAAATATTGGTGAATCTTTCACTGAATTATAAAATCTTGTAAAATATTGGTGAATATTTCACTAAATTATAAAACCTTGTAAAGTATTAGGGGATCCTCCAACGACCTCACCTAAAGCCTCAATTTCCTAACCTGATTGACAGACCTTGCCTTGCATTGACATACCTTGCCTTGAAATGACATGCCTTGCATTGACATGCTTTGCCTTGACATGCCATGCCTTGCCTTGCCTTTACATGCCATGCCTTGCCTTGACAAGCCATGCCTTGCCTTGACATGTCTTGCCTTTCCTTGACAAGTCATGCATTGCCTTGAGAGTAGCTTCAAAGAATCCATAAGTATATAATTGGGGTATGCATGCACATTCAAATGAGAGTGATAGCCAAAAAGAGATAAGTTATGTGATTGATGTCTATTGCTAATGTTGTGAGTTTTGGCACTCAAAAGTGCACCATCAAAATTTTAAACCCTTCACCAGATTTGTGTTGGATTTTCTAAATCCTCGGGTCTTTTTCTTGTTGTCATAGCTTCCAAATTATCCATATTTATTTTTGTTATTAAACATTTTAGCAAAAAAGTGGTGTTGTCATAGCCTCCAAATTCTCCATATTTGTTTTTGTTATTAAACATTTTAGCAAAATATGGTTGGGGTATGCATGCACATTCAAAGGAGAGTGATAGCCAAAAAGAGATAAGTTGTGTGATTGATGTCTATTGCTAATTTTGTGAGTGTTAGCGCTCAAAAGAGCATCATCAAAATTTTATCCCCTTCACCAGATTTGTGCTAGATTTTCTAAATCCTCAGGTCTTTTGCCAGTTGTCATAATCTCCAAATTCCCCATATTTCTCTTTGTTATTAAACATTTTAGCCAAAAAGTGGTGTTGTCATAGCCTCCAAATTCTCCATATTTCTTTTTGTTATTAAAGATTTTATCCAAAATTTAAAAAGTGTTGTCATAGCCTCCAAATATTCCATATTTATTTTTGTTATTAAACATTTTAGCAAAAATGTGGTGTTGTCATAGCCTCCAAATTCTCCATATTTATTTTTTTTTATTAAACATTTTAGCAAAAAAGTGGTGTTTTCATAGCCTCCAAATTCTCCATATTTCTTTTTGTTATTAAACATTTTAGCCAAAAAGTGGTGTGTTCTTGAAAGTGTCCTACTAATCTAATACCTAAATTATTACCTATCAACCAAGTATCTTCTTTTTGTTATTAAACATTTTAGCCGAAAAGTGGTGTGTGCTTGAAAGTGTCCTACTAATCTAATACCTAAATTGTTACCTATCAACTAAGTATCAAGACTTTAGTCTACGAGTCACCACCAAATCCAACAATCAACAAACCACACAAGCTAAGACCTAGCGCTAAGTGCCAAGGCACATGGAGGAGCCCACGAGGGGCGTTTCTAGTGCACTACGTGTCGAATAGAGTTAGGAGTATCGGTGCATATAAACAACAAAATCATCCTTATCCTCTTGCATGTGGGACTATGCCCATATTCAAATATATAAAAAAAAAAAAAAAACATGTTTCAGGATATTTCCTAACTGTTGTAAGGTGGAGGTTCTTTATCACCCAAGTGTCGAAACCATGCATATTCAAAACAATAAAATGAAATATTAGACATGTGTGCAACCGTTTGTTTTCAAACACTAAAGCATCGACAACATTCATACAAAGTGTTAAGGAAATTTGCAGGTGTCGAGTGTGTTTCAAAGACGCCATAGAAGGTGATTTCCAACATCTTTCCAAGACAAACATATGTCAAACAAAGTGCATAAGCTTCCTTCATCCTTCTATGATGTGTTATTTCTGCAGAGTTAATGGCTTGATGTTCTTGGTAGTCTTCATATTGTTCCTCCTCGTATTTACTTCATTGGGAGTTTCTTTAGCTGTATCGGGAAGACAAGCATTGGTGCTAAGCGGGGAGAGAGACAGAGATGGAGATCCCCAACACAAAGAGCACTTTATCATAGTGGTAGATTCGAGAGAGGCATCAGTGTAGGCCGACCCCTCAGAGTCTATCAATTACAGCCCCTGTGAAGATCCACAACGTCGTAGCCATTTCAGCAAAGAGATAAATGTTTACACAGTAAGGCATTGCCCTCCTCCAGACCAAAATATTCTATGTCTTGTTCCACCACCTGTCAACTACAAAAATTCTTCTTCCATGGCTTGAAAGCCTCCATAAAATATGGCATAGCAATATGCATCATAACAAGATTGTAGATGATATAAATGAGATTATTATGAACCTTAAGTCATCTTATCTTGCAGTTGTGGATGTTTGGGAACATATGGAAATTCGATAAGGATGCAAAAGTGACAATGTTGGGTTTGGTACCAAGTCTGGCATAGTCTTGTAAGCATATTAATTGTGTTGTTGGTCATAACTATTCAAGTATTCAATGCTTAGTTTTAAGGGCGAGGCATCAAATGTTGATACATATCAATGACTAATGGGAAGAGCCTTTAACAAGACAGGGAAGAAGTATGATCCTGAAAGATAGAAATTCCCTTGGCCAATTCAAATGCAGTGTTCATGCTCTAGACATGTCATTCATCCGAGAGATCAATGTCAAAATCTTGTTGGGAGATTTATGAAGGAACTAAACTATGTAGGATAGGAAGAACAAACAAAAAGGGCATCTAAGGCTCAAGTAATTAGTTTAGATGATGGTTTGGTAAGTACTAAAAGTAACCACAAATCATCTGACAATGATGTTTAGGAAAGGTTGCTCCAAATCTTCTTCGGCTGCTAAGACTTCCAAAAATCAATCAAGCATGCAAGAAAGGAAAAAACAGAGTATACAACTAAGTTTTCAGCACAAAATAGGAAAATTACACTATGTGCACTGAAAACTAGTTGTAGAATGCCATTTCACAGGAATTGGTCAGATAAGGTTCAAAGTTCCATCAAATCAAGAGGATCTCTCGAATAGGCCCAACACTAGAAAATAGTCAAAGTGGCACACATGTCTTTTCTTTTGTAGAAACAATGCCTTAAAAATAGGATATTGGTTATTACATGTGTCAAATCTTTGGGTGCCAATGTAGGAAATTTTGGTAAAATAGTTAACCCTCAAAACTGGGCCAAAGTTGAAGGAATAAATAGGAATTGGGATAATATATACGAACCATTCCCAACCCCTGTATATTTTTGAGGAATAACTTTCCATCTTTTCTAGAATTTAAGAACATCAACAAGAAAGAATATGGGAAGAATAACAAGAAAAAGAAAAGAGAGAAAAAACAATTTTCACCATTTCGGGGTTGGCAGGGTTGCATAGTTTCCATAAGATTCTATCATGTATGAGGCTATGGGATTGGAATATAATCATGAAAATTATATAAAGCTCCAAATTGGAGTTCAAAGCACCGAAAAGAGCACTTTGTACTCAATTTCATCAATTGTGATGCTGCTCTTTTCACCAGAGAATTAAAATAGCCCTCAATATAAGTTTATCTCATATTTAAATTGCCAAAAACAAAGCCAAGACTAACCTCATAAATGCTATTCAATAATGGATGAATGAACTATGTAAAGAATGCATCAAGACAACGTATCGAGTCCTTTAAATATACCATTAGCATGAATATTAACCTCTGCAACCTTTGGACAATAATTAACCTTGAAATACAATGATAAACCCACTTCTCTGTAGTCTTTATGGATTTTTCTCAACCCACTTCTCTGGATCCTCTTCAACAAGTACATGAACCCACTTCTCTGGCTAACTTGTGGCAGGGTTTACATGACCTGCTTATCTTCTCATGAGGACACTGTTAGAATAGAGTCTTGACTACTTGTTCACTGCTTTTTCTAAAATTTACTTATGCCAGTACATCTATGATTTGTTTTCCTCTTGCTTTATAATTGCTCAGTTATAGACCATGCATCCATTTTTAGTAGAAAAGTTACTTCTTCCCACATAGTTCTTGATTTTACTTTTCCTTTTATTAAAGCATTGCGGTTGAAATTGAAGTGGTTATTAGCCTATCAGAGCTCATCTTATGCCTAATTTTGTGGATTTTTTCTGCAGTCTTTAGGGATTCTTCTAAACCCACTTCTTTGGCTCCTCTTTAGCATGTACATGCTTCAAGTTTGAAAGGTTTGTAATATGGATATCACTCACTATGTTAGAGAGCAAGGATTCTTCATCAGTTTAGTTTTACTGAAGTTTGTATTTTGCAGGTATAGAGAATGGTCCAAGTTCATGTACGGGGGAATCATCAGAACCTCATCACAGTGATCAAAATGACGAATTGAATGATTTGGATGCACGAAAAATATGATGTATATTGAACTTTAATTTTGTTGCGGTAGTATATGCTAGAGATATTTAAAAATTTTCCGAGAGAGATACATGTCCTCTGCCACTATTCAAATTAGTTGTTTCTATATATTTTCATTTTACAGTCATGAAGTCCATGCCATTTGTGAATAAGTGTCCTGGCACTGGTAATCTATATGTCACTCTAGCTTTCAAGGCTTCCCATATGAATGGCAGTGTTCAATGTCTTATTATATACACTAGAAAGAATTGTTGGCAATGGACCCTTTGATATTTTCATGTACTAGTAGTTTGTAGCTGAGTCATTTTTGGGGGGTTTTAAGCTGGGAATGTGTAGATAATGGTCTTATGTTTCATTATTACTCAATTGTTGCAATTTTATATTGGGAGAGGCTGCAAACTTGCTAAATGATTCATGACCTAAGTCAATGGGCAACTAACTTGAAACCTAAATCAATTTTAAGGAGGGATATGCATATTCCTTGTTATGATTAATTATTTGTAGACACAAAGAGTTCATGATTCATCTGACCATTTAGCTGTAGAATTTTATTTGAAAGACTGAAAGAGATCTTCCTCATGATTAATAATAATGAACTATTTGTTGGAAGATTGATTGTTGTCATTGATGTCAACCCTAGTCATGGGTTTTGGACCGCAAGATTGATAAAGGTATTTGGACATGAAGGAAAATGCACATGCATATACAACACCCATGAATGGATAGTATACATCATGATGTTTCCGGTGGTATGTGGCACGTCACATGGATCCTC
>JASDQU010435669.1:11932-30743 GCA_032191745.1 Picea mariana
TTTCATCACATCAATCTGTAATAAACCATGATATCTAAAGTAGTCACAATTTAATTACAAATCAAAATGACCAAAACTTGAATAAAAATACGATATATCGAAGCTAAAGTTGTACCAATATCAACTTCCATTCAAGTCTGTCAATCATAAATCCATAGTTTTTTCTCCCAGGCAGTGATGGTCTTTAGTTTACAAAACAATACATTTATATAGGTTACAGGATCAAAACGTTTCCTATGGATATCATCTAATTTGTTCCAAAAAAAGTGGGGGATGCAACCTCCCAGATTCTACTTGATATCAAAACTAACAACCTATTCTAAACCAACATAAAGATAGCATGCAGAGGGATGCCACCAGTGGTTCAAATCTCCTTTAGAAATCCTAGGTTCCTGAAAACACATAAGAATAAAAGATTTCAGATGCATTTTTAGTTATTCAAACAAATAATTCGTTGCTTCCACGTTCTTAAAAACAACAGACCCTGTGGTTTTTTGTCATTTATCTTTGGTTTGAGCTACGGATTGAAGTCTTCCATTCTCTTTCGTTAGCAAATTCAGCTGGTCTTCCAAGGATTTTAGCTGAGACTGAAGTAAAGGCATGTCTTTGTAATACCTATCGATCCATGCTTGACATTCGTTACATTGCGGCTGAATAGACTGTGTATCAGCAGTGATAGTATTAACAAGTGGGGAATTTTCCATTTGACCTATAGGTTCACTATTGAGTTTGATTCCAGGGAAATCGGGATTGTCTTTAAGACACGGTGGAAGATTTGTAACATAATCATAGGGTTTACCAGAGCAAAGTCCATACGAATATGGATATTCTTCAGTTAAAAATCTTTCGATTTCTGAATCAGAATCTTCGCTTAACACAATTGTGTTTTGGTCTGTACAGAGCTTAGGTTTATTTCTAGGACATCGTGAAACCCAACGAGCGGCTCTTTTACTCTTATAATTGATATCAACATTTTCTTTACACTTTTTCTTTGCGAATTTTTTAACAGACTTAACACCACCTTTGGGATACGAATCTGGTAGAGCGTCGGGTTGGGTAGTGTCAGAATAGGTCGAGGGTTCCACATTAGAAATAGGATCATAGGGAAAGTGTGAAGGAGGAGGGGTGGTAGGCTTGACGAGGGATTCTGTGATGACAGACTTGTCAACCTGTCCTATTTCACTACTAACAAAACCATTTCTTAATAGGAAGGCATCCCAACAATCACCGTTTAATTTCAACTGATGTATAATAATAATCTTGATTAGACAATGATGGAACAGGCTAGAATCATATTTATGCCTTTTAAAATGCTTTTCCATCTTGTATAGACTTCGAAGGAGAAAATAGGGCGTGTTCAGAGGGAAATCGATAAAACTCATGAGCAACCGCAAGTGATATAAGAAAACCAAACCATATCTCCCCTCACAGGTAACGAACTGTTTGAAAATAGCTAACAGATCATGCCATCTAGGTTTTAGAGCTGTAACGGGCATACCTCGGTCGTAGCTGGTAATCCTCCTTGAGGTGAACAATAATGCCCAGGGAACCTCTTCAACCTTTCAGTTTTTGAACCACTTTTGTCCCACAGCTGGCAAACCGGTGGCTTGGCTAATAAAATCTTCATTCAACTCAAGATGGGCATCTCCTATTTTATCTCTGCAACCATCGAACGTTAGCGCAAATTCTTGAGCAACTGTTAAATTAAAACCCTCGAACTTTTCAACAAATACACGTCATCCATTCCTCTCTAAGTCTTCTCTGGAATTATCAAATGATAACAATGTTTGGACACTGTTGGGATAAATTCTCACCACAAGGGCCATGGCTAACAGCAAGGAATCAACAGGGGATTCGGCGATAGGGTTTGATAGAACAAGCACAGAGTCATTGCCATGAGCTTCCCCAACACAATGCAAAGACAACTCAAAATGGTAGGTGGGAGTGTTAATTGCTATGCATGTGAGAAAAGTCATGTAGATCGAGGCCATGAAAAAACATCATACCACGATGTACTTGGAATGACACCTCGGCATAATGGTACACACAAAGATCATAACAGTTGATAACAATCGTATGCATATGCACGATTTGATCACAAAGTCAATATGTCAAATAAACAATTGAATCAAAGATTTTATAAATCAAAACCCCATTAACATTAGTCGAATGCTAAATGGGTGGTGGTTTAATACACATGTAACCAAGGTGTGTTGGAGACCAAGGGTTTATAACCATGAAAACAACCATGTTCATAACAAAAATAAGACAAATAGATGATAAACCATATGAACATTAACCCTTTGATGAAATCAAACATGAATTCCAGCTGTGAGTTTTCATGCTTACAGTCATGAAAACGAAATCGAAAAGCAGGTACGTAGAAAGCGATGGATAATGGTGTCGTTTAATGAGAAAGGTTGCGACGAGTAACGAGAATTTAAAAACCCTGTGTAGGCATCTTGTTAAAATAGAGATTATATTATTGCTTCCAATAATGGCGACACACTGGTAGAAGCAGTTATCTCTGCCAAACGAAGAAGTCCAGATTAGGATAATCAGAAAAACTTCAAATCGAAAACAACTAAGAAACTATTTGAACATCATTATCTGTTATAAAACATTCCATTTTCAGATTTCTTGTTATTTTAAAAGACGAAAACTGATGACAATCTTGACAAAAGAGAGTCACGATGTTAAAGTTAAAGTCTTCAATACTGTTGATAGAGCCGCTGCTACCAGCAGGCATCCATAGCCTCGACAAGGATGCCATTTAACCCACTCCAATATTTGTATCCTGCCAAGAAGTTCCAGATTAGAACGAAGGACATTTAAGGTCAAAAGATTCCATATCTGAGAATTTTCGTATACCTGACATTGCTTCGCTGCCAGCGGGCCTGTTCAGTACCCTGGCGAAGTTATCTTGGCATAATGCATGCATTTACCCGCTGCCAGCAGACCTGTTTAGTATCCCGGCGGGTTTACAATCACTTCCCACAACTCTTCTGAATATTTATTTAGTTTTAAAGATATTTAATAGAGTGGGGTGACGCTGAAAATATTGATTTTTGGACATATTTTAATAAATTACAGACCTTGAGAGAATTTTTTAACTATCCTTCATTACGATCTAGACATAGTTTATTACTAAATCGACTTTCGATGGCGGGGAGACATCTCTGATTTGTTCTCTTAAGGAACAGGGACAGCGTAAGAAGAATTTTTTATGGATGATCGTGAATAGCTTCAGTTATATATTGAAATCAAGAAATGATTTTCAAACAACAAGCTTTCTTTAACATGGCTGCAAACTTCAGAAAGATATCATAATTGATGTTTTAACAATCTTTAGTAGTTATTTCAGAGGGGAAATTTTTCTGTTCTCTTTGTCTGAAACAATTCATGGTGCAGGTATGTGTGTCTCAAAATAACAACTGGTAAGCATAAGGGAAGAATCAAAGAAAAACAAAAATATTTACACAGTGTACATGGGATTGTCATCAGGTGAAATATTTTTTTAGAGCTTGGCCAGTCACCGGATAGGTGTCTAGCTGTCCCTCTAAATTCTATAATCGGAAGGAGTTGGGACCCAATTTCTCAGCAATCAAAAATTGTCCTAGCAACAAGTTCTGAAACTTTGTATGCTCTTCTTTTCCCTCATGTGGTTTGTCCCACTTTAGGACAAGGTCACCTACCTCAAAATTTCTGTCAGATGCAGAATTGGAATCAAACTAGCTTTTAACAACGAGTTGATGTTGATCCAATTTTCATTTCACTTGATCCCTCACTTCTTCTAATTTTAACAAAGCATTAATTTGATTCTCCAAAGGGGGACAGTCCTCTTCTTGTATTTTCTGTGATAGCTGCAGAGAGGGAAGGAGAATATGTGGTGGCAAAATTGCCTCTCTACCATAAACGAGAAAGAAAGGTGAGTTACCCACAATAGTTTTTGGAGTGACTCTATCATCCCAGATTGCGTTTAACAATGCATTATGCCAATTTTTATGGTTTCTGGAGACCATTCTCTTGATAATTTTGATCAGATTTTTATTAGTTGATTATGCCAATCCATTGCCTTGAGGGTAATAGCTGGCAAAATATTTTAGTTTAATTCCTTTTTCTAGAGAGAAATCACTCATCTCAAGAGACGAAAATAGGAAGCGTTATCAAATACCAGGTAGTCAGGGATACCAAAACGAGTAATAATATTTGAATTCAAAAAATCTATTACCCAACTGGTAATTACATCTTTTAATGGGGCAGCTTCGGACCACCTGGTGAAGTAATGCATGGCTGTTATGATAAACTTATGCTACTGTGAGGATGGGGGATTAATTGAACCTATAATATCTAGACCCCACTGCTGAAAAGGGGAGTCTACTGAAACAGGTTGCAGAGGGAAGGCTGGTTTCTGTATCCGTCCGGATGCTTTTTGACAAACTACACACTTGCGACATAGAGCATGAGCATCTTTAAAAAGTGTGGGCCACTAGTAATATACTCTTAATACTTTATGGGCAGTGGTATCTCCACCAAAATGCCTACCAGCTTCTCCTGCGTGCAATTCCAATAAGACCTTTTCTGCTTCATCTTTCTCAAGATAGCGCATTAGTACTCCATCAAAATTTTGACGAAACAGAATACCATTAATCAGCTAAAAGGAAGCAGATTTTAATCTTAGCACTCTTATTTTTGTGGGATCCAGGTGACGGGGAGCTGACCCATGTTCAAGACAAAATTTTATATCATCATACCAGGGACTAATAGGGTTTTGTGCACAACAGATTAAATTTTGGTAGTGTTGTCCTGGATTTGACATATCATTTTCCTCTTGTTGTCCTGCAGTTGAGTCAACGACTAACTTGCATAACCCTTGACCTCTCACTATTTGTGCTAGGGTGATTTCTATGTCATACTCTTGCAAGGATGTGACCCAGTTTGCCCTTTTTTCACCTAGTTCTTTCTGTACTAACAAATTTCTGACAGTCAGGTAAGGGACAATGATTTTCGTCCTAGATTTCAAAATATAGTATTGGAAGTGATTTACTTCTTTAAAAATAGGATAGGCTTGCTTATATACTACTGGGTAATTAAGTTCTACCCCTTTGAAGGTTGAGCTCATAAAGGCAATTGGGACTTCATTGTTTTCGGCATTCTTTTGAGTTAGGACAATGGCGTAAGAGAAGTCAGAAGCGAATGTGTGGAGAGTGAAGTCTTGCGAAAAGTCAGGGCTCATTAGAGAAGGAGCGTCTATTATGGTATTTTTTATTGAATTAAAAGCCTGGTTTTCTAAATGTCCCCAATGGTATTGTACATCCTTTTTATTAGGTTTTGTAATGGTCTCACCATTTCTGAAAAGTTGGGGATGAATCTCCTAACAAAGTTTATCTAACCTAAGAAAGATTGCATAGAATTTTTTGACAAGGGAGGGGGGAGTTTCGAAATGACTTGAGTTCTTTTAGGGTTGATAATCATCCCTTTGCTTGATACAATAAATCCTAAGATCTTACCTTGTTCTACTGCGAAGATATATTTTTTAGGATTCAAAGAAATGTCGTACTTACGACATCGCTGTAGAACGGATCTTAAATGAGCTAGATTATCTGCTTTGTTTTTCAAGAAGACAGTAACGTCATCCAGGTAAACGATGACAAATTGATTGATTAACCCTCGGAAAGTGATGTCCATCACTCTCTGGAAAGTGGCACCAACATTTATGAGTCCAAAGGGAATCTTCCTATAAGCATAGGTTCCCCATGGAGTGCGGAAGGTAGTTTTAAGTTGGTCTGGAGGGGACATCAGGACTTGGTTATACCTCGAAAAACCATCCAATAAGGATAATCTTTCAGAACCAGATACCTATTGAAGGATATGTTCCATAGGTGGGACAAGGTAGTTGTCTTTATCAGACGCTCAATTGAGATTTTGGAAATCGACACATAGTCGGATTTCACCACTCTTCTTCCGAACAGGGACAAGATTAGAGACCCATTGCGTGTGCCTAACTGGAAAGATTATCTTAGCGTTCATGAGTTTATTTAATTCCTTCTTGACAGTTGGTTCGAGTTTTGGATGCATTTTCCTTAACTTTTGTTGAAAAGGTTGGGTTTGGGGTTTCATAGGAATAAGGTGTTGTATGATGTTAGCATCAAAGGTTTTTAGGTCGTCATACGTCCAAGCAAAAACATCTTTGAATTCCTTAAGAAATTTAATAAACACTGCTTTTTCTTGTCAGAACATCCCACCCCTAAATTAATGCACTGTGGATTGTCTTTAGTTCCCAAGTTTACTTTTTCATGCGTTAAAGAGGAACTATTCGTTTTATAGTTCACTGATTTTTTGAACTTGTCTTGAAGATCATAAAAAATTTCTAATCTAACTATAGATTTTGGGATGGAATTTACCATGTCTGACGAAGATTCAGGAGATCTTGGATCTAGTATTACCATAAAGTCACGAAGATTTTCATCATGAGTACCTTTGTCGATTACTGCGCCCTGGAAAGTTTCTTCCATATGCAGGAAACTTATAATCTGTTGATCGTCATCGAAGACTCTCCAATTCGTGATGTTGTCGGGGATGGATGGTCTGAACAACAGTTCAACGGAGAATGCATTTGGAGATAAGCCTTCTATAGGAAAAAGTTTCAAAGCTACATTAGCTAACAAGTCAGCTTCTGAATCATTCAATCTAGGAATATAATTTATGTTAAATGTAGAAAACTTATTCATCAAATTCCATACCTCAGATTGGTAGCTTTTAAGGTGCGGAGATAAACAGTGGATAGAATTTTTTGCCTATCTAAGCACAATTTCTGAATCACCAAAGACAGTCAAATTTTGAACGTTCATATCTAATGCTTTCCTGAGGCCTTGTAATAAAACCTCATATTTTGTTGTGTTGTTTGTACATTCAAACTCTAACCTGCACGCAATCAGGGTTTTGTTACCTGCTATATCAATAATCACGTAGCCTGCACCGGCTCCTTCCTTGGATTTTGACCCGTCAAAGTAAAGAGACCATATTTGATTTTTGTTAAGTGCATGTGACCATTGGGTAGAAGCTATTGGCTGCATATATGTCGAAATTTCAGACTACTGTTCCGGGTTAGTGATAGCGAAAGTTTTGGCCATGAAATTGTCGAAAAAGGTATCCATCCCTTGTATTTCTGGTGAATCGGAAGAAGGTGTAAATGTCTCATTGGGATCAATTAAATCTGTCATTATGAAATTTAGGTAATGCTCATGATTTACCTTGATTCTGTTGGGCTTTCCATTCTCGGGCAGCCACAAGTGGGACCAATCCATCGCAAAATAGTCATGTAGCTGTTCTGACCAGTCTCTTCTTAAAAACAAACCATAAACTTATGGGATATCTACAACAATAATATTAATCACTTGATGAACTTTAGGGTTAGACGAAAATCTTATAAGCACATTTCTCAATTGGCCTATAACTTTAACACTAGTTCGATCAAGATGGATGATCTTCAAGGTAGATGGTTGAACTTCAGCATTAATTTTTTGACACACAGACCATGGCATTACGTTAGATGGAGCTCCTGAATCTACCATACAGCTGTGCACGTTCCTATTGAAGATTTCAAAAGTTAAGAAAAATGGAGGGACATTTCTGCGAGTACTAATGGTGGAAGCTTGTTGCTTTTTACTTGCAGCCTCTAAAACTAATTTATCTACACTTGTTACATTATTTACAGGAAGGTCTCTTTTCTCATGAGAATCAGAAGTAGTCTTGGCAGAGGCCTTCTGAGGAACTTTGGGGTTGTTTTGAAAACCTTTGTTACTGCTTGGATTACCATTCTTGCTGTTCTCTGCAATATTCTGTAGCATTTTTTGTAGAAGAAAAGGGAATTTTAATAATTTATAGATAGAAATATTAGCCCTTATATTTTTTAGATATTCAACCAAATCATAATCTAAGCTTGGGTTTCCTGAATTTTGTTTAGTCTCAGTTGATTTAGACTGTTTTGGGGGCAAAGTCGTAGTGATTTCAGAAGAAGGCTTGTTTGTTGTCTTACTCCTAGTATTATAAGGATGCACGGTTTTGAAATTAGCTTGAAAAATACTATCTGAGAAATGTCCAAAAATGTTCGGAGAGGATTCATATTCTTCTACTATCTCTTGTTCAACTACTTCCTCAGGGATCTCAGGAGGCATCAAGTTATCCTGTGCTTCTAGAATTGTTTGAATAGCGAATTGCAGGCTTTCTAGATTCATGCCTTTAGTATTTGAATTAGGTTGGTTGGTGGGAAAAGGCTTCCTAAACGGGGGTTTGTAAGGCCCTTTGCTTGAATAAGCTTCTTCAGCCTTCCTTTTCAAATCTATAACTTGATTAGACAGTTTTTGAATGACTTTCTGTAAGTTTTCTAAATTTGAGCTTTCAGGTTGGGCTTCATTTTGGGAAGGTCTAGGGAGGATTTCCATTTTCTTTTTGGATGATGAACTAGTCTCTATTTCGTTGCTAGTAGTGTATTTTAAGCTGAGGATGTCTTTTTCAATATGACTGGCCTCTTCGAAAGCTTCTAACAACATGGATTTCTTAGATCTCTTTACCCAAATGGCTATGCTTTGATGTAAGTCTTTCATATAATATGCTATGATAAGATTCTTGGCTGGCATCGAATCTGTAGGGATTCAGTTCTTTAGTATTAAGAACCTTTGATTAAAGTCTTTGATCTTCTCTTTGGGGTTCATTCTTAAACTAGAAATCTCCATGACTAGAACTTCTGGAGACTTGTCATCTCTGAACTTCTCAAGAAAACAGGATTCAAACTTCTCCCATGACACAATGGTGTGGGACTATTGGGCAAAGTACCAGGTAGAGGCATTGCCCTCAAAGGTGTAGGGAAACAATCTATAGACTACATCTTCGTGCTTGACACTACGGAGTCTAATGGCTAACATAAACTTTTTGATGTGATATTTGGTGATCTATTTAGAGTCTGGGTCAAATTTAGGGATCCATTTCTCCGGGTGTTTGGGTAAGGGATGTTGAGGCCCAGGTATGGCCACTGCATCTTGGTCGAGCCAGGGTCTGGCGGGATTGTTCTAGTTGGCCATAGGTGTGGGTGGTGTCGAATTCTGCGATGAGGAACTGCCTTCGTCAGAGGACTCTTCTCCAGAAGAAGAAGGAGATGAAGGAGGTGGTGATGGTGGTATACCAGATCCTCGTGTTGCAGGAGTGAGGATTGGATATATAGGGTTTAATGTAAGGTCAATGCCTCCAAGTTGTTCTCTGATATCAGAGAAGTCTAATGGTTGGTCCAAAGGTCGGTTTGGTTGTCTTAAACGGGTGAAGGCACTATGTGTTCTTATGAGATATTGACAGACAATCTCTTGTATGTCACCACCCATAGGATTTGGAGTTACTGGTTCAACTTTGATCCGTAGATCATCGTTTGATGTGGTCACTGTTTGAGAGACAATGTTGTCATTTGAATGACTTCTAGTCACTATAGGTGAGTGGGTAGGTGGTGGAGGAGTCTTACGACCACCTCCTGCCATTAATAATTTCCAGGCCGTCCTTCTAGCGCCATTTGTTGACGGGCGAAATTGACTGCTCATCAATTGGAGGAGTTGATCCGGTCCGGGGTTGTCTACTTAACCCAATCCGTTTGGATTAATCCACTCCAACGGGTTTAGTGGCTACGATGTTCGATCTAAGTCCTAAGAAAGTGAAAAACAAAACTAAAGAAACTAACTTAATGAAAACACTTGCTGAAAACTATATACAAATCTAATATATACTTATAGTTTGCTAACTAATATAAAATAACACTACCTATTTTATGTACAATATATCTATATGATTATATCTCTAATATATGTATGATATTTACAGAATGAAAATTTTAATCTAAACCTACGAAAATCAAATATGGATTGATTTATGACAGCAAAACTATCATTCAGTCTTTTTGATTTTTTATAACTTTTATAAACAAGAAATGAAATAACAACTGTCTAATTGAAAAACAAATATAACAAACAATACAATGTATTACAGGAAATTCCTATAATGATTAAACTAATGAAATAAAATGAGGGAACTAATCTGTAATCGCATCTCCCATTTGTCCTGCATACAGTATCCAATTTCGTTGTTTGATGAGGTAAACCGCAAAAGACCTTACAAACACTTCTCGTAAACACAAAGAAACAGTGATTGAATGCTAGAGACATAACATATAAGAGAAGTAGTGACATCAATTTTATGATTTCACAAATGGTCACACTGAGATAAATCCGGCTGTGAAAATTTGTATAAAAATGTTCAATGAATAAAGAAGATTAATCTTCTAATCTCAAATTTGAACAGAGTAATTATTGTTTGTAATATAAGGGACATAAAACATGGACATCATATAAATTTCATCACATCAATCTGTAATAAACCATGATATCTAAAGTAGTCACAATTTAATTACAAATCAAAATGACCAAAACTTGAATAAAAATACGATATATTGAAGCTAAAGTTGTACCAATATCAACTTCCATTCAAGTCTATCAATCATAAATCCATATTTTTTGCTCCCAGGCAGCGATGGTCTTTAGTGTACAAAAAATTACATTTATATAGGTTACAGGATCAAAATTTTTCCTGTGGATATCATCTAATTTGTTCCAAAAAAAGTGGGGGATGCAACCTCCTAGATTCTACTTGATATCAAAACTAACAGCCTATTCTAAAACAACATAAAGATAGCATGTAGAGGGATGCCACAAGTGGTTCAAATCTCCTTTAGAAATCGTAGGTTCCTAAAAACACATAAGAATAAAAGATTTCAGATGCATTTTTAGTTATTCAAACAAATAATTTGAATTCTTGTAACTAGCTACAGAATCTCACGATTTTGTAGCTAGTTATAATTATAACTAGAATAGTATTTTATTGAGTCAATAAAAACAGACTAAAGGTAATCTGTGCAAACAAATCATGTATTCTAATAAAAAAAAAGGACAAAATAATCCTAAAATTATTTTTAAACATCATACCTCAGATTAAGGGATTCGACTTAATCAAGCAATCTTTGAATTTACAATCGAATTCACTGCTTCCACATTCTTAAAAATAACAGACCCTATGGTTTTTTGTCATTTATCTTCGGTTTGAGCTACGGATTGAAGTCTGCCATTCTCTTTCGTTAGCAAATTTAGCTAGTCTTCCAAGGATTTTAGCCGAGACTGAAGTAAAGGCACGTCTCTATAATACCTATCAATCCATGCTTGACATTCATTGCATTGCAGCTGAATAGACTGTGTATCAGCAGTGATAGTATTAACAGGTGGGGAATTTTCCATTTGACCTGTAAGTTCACTATTGAGTTTGATTCCAGGGAAATCGGGATTGTCTTTAAGACATGGTGGAAGATTTGTAACATAATCATAGGGTTTACCAGAGCAAAGTCCATACGAATATGGATATTCTTCAGTTAAAAATCTTTCAATTTCTGAATCAGAATCTTCGCTTAACACAATTGTGTTTTGGTCTGCATATGGATTAGGTTTATTTCGGGAAGATCGTGAAACCCAATGAGTGGCTCTTTTACTCTTATAATTGATATCAACATTTCCTTTATACTTTTTCTTTGAGGATTTTTTAACAGACTTAACACCACCTTTGGGATACAAATATGGTAGAATGTCGGGTTGGGTAGTGTCAGGATAAGTTGAGGGTTCCACATTAGAAATAGGATCATAGGGCAAGAGTGAAGGAGGAGGGATGGTAGGCTCGATGAGGGTTTCTGTGACGATAGACTTGTCAACTTGTCCTATTTCACTGCTAACAAAACCATTTCTTAACAGGAAGGCATCCCAACAATCACCGTTTAATTTCAATTGATGTATAATAATAATCTTGATCAGACAATGATGGAACAGTCTAGAATCAGATTTCTGCCTTTTAAAAAGCTTTTCCATCTTGTATAGACTTCGAAGGAGAAAATAGGGCATGTTCATAGGGAAATCGATAAAACTCATGAGAAATCGCAAGTGATATAAGAAAACCAAACCATATCTCCCCTCACAGGTAACGAACTATTTGACAATAGCTAACAGATCATGCCATATAGGTTTTAGAGATGTAACAGGCATACCTCGGTCGCAGCTGGTAATCCTCCTTGAGGTGAACAACAATGACCAGGGAACCTCTTCAACCTTTGAGTTTTTGAACCACTTTTTTCCCATAGCTGGAAGACTGGTGGCTTGGATAATAAAATCTTTGTTCAACTCAAGCTGGACATCTCCTATTTTATCTCTGCAACCATCGAATGTTAGTGCAAATTCTTGAGCAACTGTTAAATTAAAACCCTCGAACTTTTCAACAAAGACACGCCAGCCATTCCTCTCTAAGTCTTCTCTGGCATTATCAAACGATAACAATGTCTGGACACCATTGGGATCAATTCTCACCATAGGGGCCATGGCTAACAGCATGGAATCGACAGGGGATTCAGCGATAGGGTTTGACAGAACAAGCACAGAGCCATTGCCCTGAGCTTCCCCAACACAATGCAAAGACAACTCAAAATGGTAGGTGGGAGTGTTAATTGATATGTGTGTGAGAAAAGTCGTGTAGATCGAGGCCATGCAAAAACATCATACCATGTTGTACCTGGAATGACACCTCGGCATAATGGTACACACAAAGATCATAACAATTGATAACAATCGTATGCATATGCACGATTTGATCACAAAATCAATATGTCAAATAAACAATTGAATTAAAGATTTTATAAATCAAAACCCCATTAACATTAGTCGAATGCTAAATGGGTGGTGGTTTAATACACATGTAACCAAGGTGTGTTCGAGACCAAGGGGTTATAACCATGAAAACAACCATGTTCATAACAAAAATAAGACAAATAGATGATAAACCATATAAACATTAACCCTTTGATGAAATCAAACATGAATTCCAGCTGTGAGTTTTCATGCTTACAGTCATGAAAACGAAATCGAAAAGAAGGTACATAGAAAGCGACAGATAATGGTGTCATTTAATGAGAAAGGTTGCGACGAGTAACGAGAATTTAAAAACCCTGTGTAGGCAGCTTGTAAAAATAGAGATTATATTATTGCTGCCAACACACCCCAATCCCTAAATGTCTTCCAATCTTATAAGTTTCCAACCATCCATTTGGAAATATCTGAACCAAAGCAACCTAAAGATCCCAGGTAGGGAAACAATAGACGTGAGTCCCTATTGGTCGATCTTGAGCATGTTGTGGATAGATGGAGGCAAACCCCTGATTAAAAATACCCCCCTCCTTATGTGGGCATGATTTTAACATCTACTTGATATGACATCTCATGTTTTTTGACTGGGATGTTTATTATGTTTACTTGTATTTATCTATCTTGGTAGTTAAGACACTTAAGAACTCCATGTTTTGTTTCCATTCGTGGTAAAGTTCTATTGACTAGGTTGTTTTTCCTATCAACCTTATCTTGTCATGGTTGTTATCACAACCGTTTTTGTTATAAAATGCATGGGCTATTTTTCTATATTAATAGAAAGAAGAAGAATTTTATCAACAACAAAAAACAAGGAATGAGTGTATATATGGTTGATAACGTTAGTGAATTTGTAATAGTTGGGAGATGTCAAGGAACACATAGATTTTCCAAAACAAAGAATATAAAGTTGGCATTGGAATTTAAAGTAAACATTTTTTTCTAGATCAAGCTTTCGAAAAAATGATCTGGAAGACATGGTAAGTGATCCTAAAGAAAAAAACAAATGAATCAAATGTCGATATATCTAGCAATTGGTTGGAGCTCTTGTTTGGAGGGGATGTTGGAGGAGAATTAATTTGTAGTTTTCAATAATAAACTAATTCAAAAGAAAATAAATAATTGCATGGGATATTGTCCCACTATTGTTAACACGGAAAATACATATACAAAATTGTGTTTAGCTCTGTCCTATTTTCTTCTTACAACTATAACAATTAATTAAAAAAATGAAATTCATCATAGAACTTGAAATAGAACATAGAACCCAATCCTCCATCATACAACTTGAAATAGATCCAATTTCCCAGTAGAGTGTGTTTAGGTTGTTCCATATCCAATATTCACCATTAAGTTGTCCAATCTTCACGAAGTTTGTGTTGCCCATGTTTTCTAGTCTTGTGCTGGTTTCTTTTTGTAGGCTCCAAGACATGTCAAAACAACCAAGTCAATACTAGAAAAACATGGGCAGAAAAATCCTTGTCAAAAATGCATTGGGGATCGTGGAGGTGACTACCTTTAAGATATGCATTTGTCAAATACAATAATTGGTTAAATGAATGAACAGTAACTAAACATCAATGAGATTTTATTTGACAAAGAGAATTTAAGGTTATATCATTGAATAATAATTAAATATGTACAGTCCCCGAGGTGTAGGACAGTCAGTGACGGAGTGTGTTGTTAAGCCACTCTGTGTTGAAAAGTCACCGGTTCGAAACTTGTGGGGGAAAAAAATCCAACCATGTTAAGGGTTGGTGTGGCTTAGGCCAGGTGCGATCCCTGGGTGATTTTGACGGCTTAGATGCCCCTGAGTCACGGTTTCTCAAGCCAAAGGTTAATCCCGATGCCAAGAAGGTCCAGACCAATTAACAAACAAAAAAAAATAATTAAAGATGTACGATGCTCTAGAAATATTAAAGGGGAATACATCATGAATGAGCTCCTCTTGGTTTCGAGAATAATTTAATCTCTACTAAAAAGGACCAACCACGTGAAGGTGGAATCTCATTTGGTCCCTCCCTCCCCCCCCTCACATCCCTCTCAATTCCCCATACGAAATCATGAATAACATGTATAAAAACAAAAATTAAAGGTAAATTAAATCAAGAAGGTACATGCATACACAATATATAAGTTCCACGTACAACCAACAAAACAAAAAATTGTACAGTCAATAATTTATATTAGTAAAATTGCTCTGATAGATTAATTCTATCATTTCCATAGATGAACCATATATAAAATATTTCATTGACATGATTTACTACTTTTTCAATATCACTAACTTTATTTGAACCACTTACATTTATACTAGGCACTAAGGACTTACAATGTAGCTAGGTTTTCTTCTAGCTAGTGTTTCCTAATTCAATTGAAATATTTGGTGTTTATTGGCATTTGTGATCTAGTGTTTTTTTCATTTTTTCAATGGTTGATTCCATCTAGAATCTAAAGGCATCATAGAAGAAATAAACAAATGTCATCATTGAAAACAAACTCCATTGTATTATTTTACTAGACACGAATAAAAGTGTAGTTGAAAGAGGGCACCACTAAAAAAAATAATTTATTGACAAGAAAACCAAGTCAAAAAGAAAGATAGAATTATATTTCAAATGATTAATGAGATCTAAGCCATGTAAATATAAACTCAAGTTCAATGTAAAATGACACAATCAAACCATGTTCACAAAAAAACTGTTTATATACAAGGCAAGATGCAAAAAGAAACATTGAATCCACCAATAAAATGCTATGAATTGATGTATAATAGAAGAAAATATTCCTTTCCATCCAGTTTACACACAATTAGATTTCTTTCAAATTAAAATAAATGGTATCAAATGGTGTAATGCCAATCAACTAAAAAACAACCCACTATCAAAACACAAGACACATAATGCATCAATCCATAACCTATTCCAACAAACTAATATAGTATATGTTATACAATAACTGATAAAGAAATTGCCTCTACATAGGAAAATAACTATGCAACACCATGGAAACATAGATATAAGCATGCCATATAGTAAAAACTGAGTTGACTCTATTTACTTCTTCCACAATATCACTAGCTTCAACTGAACCAATTACATTTTAGAACAAGAACTAAAAATTTCTAGTGTAGTTGGGTTTTGTTGTATCTAACTGTTCCCAATCAGATTGAGGTCACATCCTTCATTTTTGTTAGGGTTTGTGAGATATTGTTAGTTGTGTTCTTTAAATGGTTGATTTTGTTCAAAATCCAAAGGCATTCTAGAAGAAATAAACAAATGGCATGATTCAAATCAGACTAGACTTTGTTCTTTTACTAGACACGGAAGATAAGCCACATAACCATGAAATAAATTTCAATGTAAAACAAGGAAATCACACCACATTCACAAAAACAATGTTCATATACAAGAAAACATGCAACAAGACACAATGAATCCATCAATCAAATGCAATGAATTAAATGTATAACAACTAGCAAGATCCATTGCCATCTAGTTTACAAACAAGTGGATTTCTTTCAAATTCAAAGGTACTGTGTCTAATGCCACAATTCCCATTAAAAAAAATGAAATTATCCATTAGAACATAAGGTATACAATGCATCAAGCCAAAACCTATACTAGAAAATTAATATAAGATATGCTAGTGAATCATCACAGTTTTTGCAATCAAACAAACAAACTCTAGAGCATCACTATAATAATTCTAGATCAACCAATGACTAACTTAAAATAACCTGTATTCCATGATCAAACCATTTCACATGTCAATTTAATAACCCTCATATTGAAGAATCACAAAACAACACTCTTGCATACTTTGAGACCTAGACAAAAAATTACAAAAAAAAAAGAAAAACAGTGTGGCTAGCAAAATGTAAACGATTTTACATTTAAATTCTACAATGTTTCATGGGATATCATTATGGAAAGTTGTTATGAATTTGGATTTGGTCTAATTTTCATGAAATATATTGAACATTTGTTTTTTAATTCTAATTGAGACACAAGAAAGGGTCGATACCCTTCGACCCTTATCACCCAACCACAATATAAAAACCATGGCATATTAAAATGTTTCCTTAACTTACAAGATGCATGGAAGTATATTATAGTAAATGATAATCATAAAATATAAGAGTCATTGGTTACAGGTTGGGTAAAATAGTATACATACTGCCCCCATAATAGAAACACATGTATCTACTCTATTCAAATTGTAGTCAAACAACAACTCTTCACCTGCAGCTATTGATTTTATTTCACATACAAATAAACAATTTCATTCACACCCCTCGGATACAAAATTGGGTTGCTTATTTGTGGTCGAGGGTCATGTACTTTTTATAAACACTTCAATATTCCCAACTACTTTTGGCCTTCTGTCAATATACATAGATGCTCCTTTATTTTGATCATTGTCTTTTAGTTGTATATAATTTGCAGCCACACCATATCTTCAAATACTTTTTATATATTGAACTAGTCGTATCCAATCTGTGTAGATGTATCAGGGTCCAATGTACTCAATCAATTCAGTTAATCCCCTGTAATAAGCCTTTATTCCATCCATGGA
Source organism: Picea mariana (assembly GCA_032191745.1). Taxonomy (NCBI): domain Eukaryota; kingdom Viridiplantae; phylum Streptophyta; class Pinopsida; order Pinales; family Pinaceae; genus Picea; species Picea mariana. The sequence goes on from JASDQU010435669.1 coordinate 29,275, forward strand.
AAATATCCCCAAACCATGTGATGATGATGGAGCAATGCGGTATATCCTTTCGTTGACACAAACACAAGTGTTTATTTGAGGAATATCCTTGGGTACCCATCGTTTCAATAGAAGTTTGTACCTCAAGGGAACCTCGATGTCTTCTATGCTCTCATCATTATAATAAAATGAACCCCCTTTAGAAAGAAAAAATTCCATGTGTCTATGGGATTTTCTTCTGATTTTCTCACCTCTAGTTGATCTTCTCTTGTTAGACCTACTAGATATCTCACTTTCCTCTATTCTACCTAAAATTACCTCACTTAACGAACATAGATATGAAAAATACATGTTCATTCGTATGTCCTATAACACTCCACCAAATGAGAGAAATAATTAGTGAGTGTCATAAGGGTTGTGATGAAACATCTTGAGGAAACCACAAGAACATAATAGTACAAGTGAGTTTTGTTGTTACAATAAAATTCTCAACACACTCTTTTTTTTCAAACTTAAGAATAAAATAGTACAAGTGATTTCATGCTTCATGGATTGACATAGACCATAATTTTAAGAGAATGGAGGAAGGGATTTCTTTTACAATCCAACATATTCTATAAATAACTAGATATTTCTACAAAAATGAGTTGCAACCAGAAAGTAGACCACATTTTCATTTGACCATAAGGAATATGTTTTATTCAAGATATTATTTAGTTTGACCTGCATTACATCACCATATCAACTTTCACAGATAGTCTTGACTTGGATACATGAAAAAAAATTCATAAAACATGGTTTCGGTGACAAGGAAATACAATAAGTTCAAATAAATTCCTTGAGTAAAAGTTGCTTGAACTTTGAGTTTATCTTTCAAATTCATTTATTACATGGTTTTGAGTTACATCAATTTGAATGATATCAAGTTTTCTAAATTCTATAAGGAGCATAGTTGACAGTTAGTGTGTATCATATTATGTGGACATTGATGAACAGTGATTACATTTGATATATTCCTAAGAGTTAAAATCCTTCCAGAGTACATACCACATCTATGCACAATATACTGGAATGAGAGGCCACTATTCTTGTAGAAAATAATAAGTAACTCTATAAACCTCTGATTGATGGTATTGATTCGTCGATTCTTTGTAAAATTTAAAAATCCTTGTTCTGTGCACTGGAATAAATATTTTCTTATCACACAAATTCTATAATAGGGATGGTTTTAAGGATGGAAATTTATTTTAAAATGTAGAAACCTTGGCAAATATTACTAATCCTTCCTATGCCAACTATAAAATGTTTAGCGATATTTTTGCAAAATATTCAAATTTATAAGGATTTTATATAGTTTGTATAAAATTTTAGTGATTTTTAAGGTAAAATAGTTTTATCCTATAGAATTTGGGAGAATAATTTTTAGAATATCAAATCTATCTTTCTCCTTTCCTTTCTCTTATATTCTCCTTTTAATTTTCATTTCTTCT
>JASDQU010435669.1:34195-49873 GCA_032191745.1 Picea mariana
TTTTTGCAAAATATTCAAATTTATAAGGATTTTATATAGTTTGTATAAAATTTTAGTGATTTTTAAGGTAAAATAGTTTTATCCTATAGAATTTGGGAGAATAATTTTTAGAATATCAAATCTATCTTTCTCCTTTCCTTTCTCTTATATTCTCCTTTTAATTTTCATTTCTTCTTATCCTTTCTCTTCTTCTATATAAGAAAAAATCTTTACCTATGCAGAAGTGGAAGAAACTTTTCTTACATGTACCAATGTTGCACACTCCACATTCTACATTTTGCACTCCACTAGTTTTTGGACTTAGTCTATTTTCCAAACCTCATTTTTATTCCCATGCAAAGTGTTGGACATGTAATCCTTGGGATTGTGTTGTTGTAACAATAGTGTAAATATGAAGAGTTGTATCTGATAGGAAGATTCATTCATTGAGGAATACCAACAATAATTTATTGTTGTATTTATTAACCTATCATGTTAATTCATAACACATCAAGTGTGGATCTATATTTTATGCCAATTCCTGGCCTGACAGTGGTATCAAAGATTTGGTTTAACTCCACAAATATATTCCCTAGGAATTTCATTTCCATAGAATGAAATTTGTATCTGTGCTCCTACCAATACCTATGGATTCCATTCTCTTTGCCCTCTCTCTACTTGATTCTCAATCTACCTCTCCTGTCTATCTCTCACCAACTAACTCACGCATTGTCTCTTGGGTGATTCTCTAAGATTCCTGTGACTGCACTTGTCTCATGCAACATGCTACCAAAACTCTAAAGAAACCATATTTCACTTAGCTTGCTCATCTCATTGTACTCACGCAACCTCAAATTGAGTTTCTGACATGATCATTGTATTGTAAGATTTTTGGTATTACGTATAAGGGTATTGTAGAAATGATATTTATACTACATTCATATCGATCCATATTTTTTAAAGACTGATCGTCATCCTCCCCGATTAATGTGATACCTAATAAATTTCACAAAGAAAAATAAGCCTCTACTATGAACCTTGTCAATGTTTCTCACCAGTTGCTCCATTCCCCATGAGCAAGCATACCATGCCTTCATCATTGAGTCATATATGCAATTTATTTTGATAAAAACCCTACCTTTCATCCTTGGCATTCCTCACACTAGTTCATTTTCTAACGGCCTCACACCATTTTGTTTTCTTACCGGGTCATTGTCCTCACTCGATGCTTTCCTAGACATAGATTAATCATCACTCTTTCTTACTAAAAGGGTTCTCTAGCCAAATCAAATAATGCAAAACAGATAATAGGTGGTGTATTATGGGTCCTATCTTTATTACATTTTGTCCAGTGACATATAGGGTTCAACCCCCACGGTGGTTGTTGGTCCATATGGTTGTGTCGAAGAGAAACCTCATCTCATTTCATTTATTACTTGAAAGTATTGTCTTTATTACAAGATCCAAGAGCTTCTAGTGAGAGTTATTATGATATGAGATTATGTCTGTATTGTGTTCTTTCAAATATCTATTTATTGCACTAATATATTACAAGTCACTATATCTGTAATATTACTATATGTAGTACATTATTTAATTTGTTCAGGAACATTGTATTCACTACTTGTTTGAGCTTTCTAGAAGACTTATATCTTCCTCCTTTTTCATCTATCATCTGTATCATTAGGAAATGACAAGATGTGAAAAGGAGAAGCTCAAAGGCAAGGGGATTTGTCATAATTCCCATAAAAAATTCAACCTTCAGTGTACCCATTGCATAATGGATGGGTCACATGAAGCTACCGACTACAAAGTACCATCGTAAAAGATCAAAGAAGAAAGAAAGAGTCAGAAAGAAGACATAGGTGAAATTTTGAACCAACGGAAGGAGAAAAATGGCTCATTACATAGTTTCCCATTGCAATATAGGAGTAACTAAATATTTGTTTAAAGAGACACTTGCTTCTTAGGGATATGCATGGCTTCTTGACATAGGAGAAACCTATCACGTGACATTTAGAAGTGATTTGTTTGAATACTCCAATGAAAATGTATATGTCATAGTGTATTTTGCAAATAGATCAAGTCTCAAGCCTTTGGAAATGGGCACCGTCAAGATTAAGTTTCTTGGACTCTCATATTTTCTTTTGTACAATGTACTTTATCTTCCTGAGTTGCAAAGGATCTTGTTGTCYCCTRTGCAAATCATAAAGCAARGCCACTTTTTTCRTGTGTTCRATGGTAAAGTTGAGATATGGAAGCATTCTAACAACATGGTTGTCATGACCGAAATGGAATATGGAAGATTGTTGAAGCTGAATGGGACACCTACCCATACACACMCTATTGTATACMTCTCTCATCACGACTCATATATAATTCCATCTAGTCTTTTGTGGCATGCTATATTTGGCCATATTAATTATGATAATATCCATTTGTTGAGAAAGAATGGTGTTTCTGGTTTGCCTACTATTCCTAGGAAATTGAAGAAATGTGATGCTTGTATCCTCAGAAAACGAAACACACAATCCTTTCATGATTCTACTTCTAGAGCATGTAGAAAACTTGAATTAATTCATTAGGATTTGTGCATACCTATGCCCATTCTTTCTGCAAATGGAAAAAAAATATATTTTTACTTTTATTAATGATCACACAAGAATGTGTTGGGTGTACTTGTTGAAATATAAATCACAATATTTTGAAACTTTTAAAAAATTTCATGTATGGATTCAAAATGAATCTCAATCTTGTATTGTATCTCTTCGCACTGATAACGGAAGAGAATATACATCTAATGAATTAAATATACCTTGTTCAACATGGGATCAAACATCAAACCAAAGTTCCATACAATCCCCAACATAATGGTGTGGTTGAACGAATGAACATGCCACTCCTAAATATGGTTTCTTCCATGATGTTTTTAAAGAATGTTAAATTGACGTTTTGGGTTGATGCAGTTCTATGTGCAGTTTATGTCAAAAACAGGTGTCCATCTCATGCTCTTAAAAACAATACTCCTTATGAAATATGGTATGGCACATTCCTTTGGTGAGGCATCTCAGGTTCCTTGGTTCCACCTACTATGCCTTGATTCCTAAGGAGAAAAGAAGCAAGATTGATGCAAGGAGTTGGAAGTGCATATTCTTGGGGTACTACTATAACCCTAAATTGCACCATACATGCATACTTGGCATCAGGCCCTCTTACTTTCTATTTTTTCCAAGCCATCACTGAGTAGCTCTTCTTTAAAACCATATTTTTGAAGATGTACGTGCCCTGCACCACTACTACCCGCATACACACACTTTTTGCACCAATACAACTCACGCATGTATGCTAGATGCACCATTAAAGCCCACATATACCCACAAATGTTGCAAAAATTAAAAAGTTGAAAGGAATTTGTTGAGATTATGGGCTATTGGGTAGTTTCCCAACTGTCCCACCGCCTATATCCTGTCACCCAACCAAATAACCATCCTTTTGTCATAAAAAAGGAGGTGTTGGGGTCTCATTCAAAACATAAGCATAAGAACAGTGAAACTCTACCCGTTTCACATCCCCTGCTTGCCCCAAGAATTTGCATAAACCTTGTGAGTTTTGTGCTAGAATTTCCCATTCTTTCTTTTTTCGTCCATTATAAGTCTATTCCATTCCCTAGAGAGAGTGTGAGAGGGAAAAGATACGTGGAAGCGCAGTTGGAGCTTGGTGAAAAGGATCCTGGACTAGGTTCAAGGAGCATTCGTTGATCTCATTGTAAGTAAACTTTGTGATATCAATAAAAAGAATACTTTTTTCTGTCCCACAATATGATGTGTTCAATCTTTATGTTTGATTTATGTTTTATTATGACATCTAACCCACTAATTCATATATAAGATGCATGTTCTTATTTCCTTGTTTGTCTGTTTGTGAATGCAGGTCAGCCTTGGGAGGAGACTTGTATTCGAGGAGCAACCGAATGTGAAATGATCGACATCGGATGCAGAGTTTAAGGTAGAATTACCAAATATTTTTACTTTGTATTTTATGCATGAATGTGGGGTATATTTGGGGTATTTATAAAATGTAGGAGACTTTTAGACAGTTAGATCTTCCTACATGTTGAACCCTAGTGTAGTCCATAGGGGGATTTTCTTTCTATAGCAAAACTGGAAACCATATTGGGGAAACCTCTGCAACCATACTGGGGAAACCTCTAGGGTTTTAGGGGGTTTTAGGGGGTGTTATGGGTGTTTGAATTGTTTTTACATTTTTTGAGTTTCTTTCTGAGTTTGTTGAGTCTTTAAGGGATTCTGGTCACCTGTTGGTGCCATACGAGGTCTCCCTGCCCTATCAGTCTACTTGTTTATATTATTTTTTAGGATTTACAGAGGTGTACGCAACCTGTAGTGGGTATGCATGCGTACATACATGCCCTACCTTTAGATAGACTGTGTACATACATAGGCTTCTTAAGAACCAGTAGTGTGCCTGTGTGAAGAAACATTTTCCTTAATAAGGGGCAGTCAACCTCTTCCCTGATTCAAGTCAGACTTCTCAGGGTTTCTTGATTAAGTACAATGTCTTTGTTTTTACAGTTGAAGCCTGGGTTTGATGTCAGTTTGGTTATCTTTTTAAACATTTATCGTGTTTAGTACAGAAGGGTTTTGAGCAAGTCTTCTATTCTTTTTTATCATCCTTTTAGGTGTCTTTAGGGACTCCCTGTGATCCACAGTGGGCCAGAGGTTAGTTTTCATTCTTGTCTTTTTTTTCACTTTTTCCCCTTTCACTTGCTTTAAAGAAAAAGAAAAACAAGTTTCTTTTTTCAATCATAAAAAAAAATAAAAAAAATTAGCATAGTGTTGTGTTTTGTTCGCATCTTGAAAAAATTTCAAAAGAAAATAAGAAAGATAATCCTTCTTTGCTAGTGTTCTTATAAAGTTTCATTTTTCACAAGAGTCTTAACAACATCATTTTCACTACCACACCCCTTTTGAGTAAATCAAGCCTTAAAAAGAACACTAATTTAAAATCAACTAGACTTTATGTTTGTAGGGTCAATCAACTAGTCTAGGCTAGAGCCTTGAATTAGGTTGGAGAGGAAACTTTTCAAGGCTTAAAAACAAACATTGGAGTCAGTGCTAGGGAGTGTAAAAATCCCAGTAAATGTGAAATTTATCCAGGAACCCCCTCCAACACAGGGGCTAAACATGAGGTCACGTGAGGAAAGTTAGTAGAGATAACCCCTCCAAAGCTGGACCAAGCGTACTGGGGAACACATATTGAGGACTTGTCGTGGGATAATGTTGGTTGAATTTTCTTACGGAGCTTTGTTGATCTCAAATCCGTTCGAGGTCCTCATTTTTCTTCCGAACCACTTGCTCTCGATACCCTCGATAGGTTTCGGGCTTGTTACCCTACTCATTGCAGTCCACCTGACTGTCGATCGTACCCGCCTCATGACTATTGGCGAGATGGAAACTTAGTTGCCTTTATTTTAGGGACTTACACAAGTGACTATGGGGGTATACCATGGTACCTAGGGAAGACGTTAAGAAACACTTTGCATATTATACCCATAGGGTGCTTTCGTGTTTGAGTTTCACTTGCACTGGTAAGTTTCTCTAGTGTTGGTTGGTGTAACTGTTCTTCCAACTAGATAGTGGTTTCCTTGATTTTCGTTTAGGAGCTTTTAGTGTGTGCTCTGTGCTCCCTAGTTTTCCATAGTGAATTATTCAGCCATTACTTTGGGTCTCTAGCCTAAGGTGGTAGACCGCCCACTCCATCGGTCATGAGGAATTTTTGGTATTCCTCGTAGAAACGTGGAGCTGCCTTTTTATAGGTGTTATTTTGATAACATTGGTTCGCCGGAGTCAGCGTGTGAGACTTTTACGGAATTGAAATATCCCACAAGGGGAGAACCTATGCATAGGATCTTCATGTCTAAATTTACTAACGATACCAACCAAGGAACCCTTTCGCAAAGGGATTCTTGTGCTTTTCCTTTCTTCGGAAATGTTGGTGTCCCTTTGATGGCCACTTTGTACATTCCTGGGTTGAATGTGGGATTATCGGTTTGGTTGGGTACCATTCCAAATGTCTCAAATGCTCTTGATGCTTCTCAATTAAAAACCTTATGTCATGGGAATAATGTCGATGCTCCTTTGTCAGCAAAGTCTTCTCTTTCCTCTTCTCCCACCTCTGGTGAAAGTACAGTTACTAGTAACCGGAAGTCTAAATGAAATAGAAAGAGGAAGAATAGGAAGAAGAAGTCACCAAACTCTACAAGACATGTTGGAGATAGTTCCCTAGCCTCTGCAAGTCATGCTTGAGGAAAGAACCCAGCCTCTGCAAGTCATGTTGGGGGAAAAATTCAAGTCACTACTAGCCATACCAGCAATAGGTCTATAGCCTCGACGAGTCATGTTATCGACCCATCACCAACCTCTACATGTCATGATGGATATGTGAAACCAACCACTACCAGTCATGCTAGGGTCATTGATTTTGTTGAGAAACCTAGATGGATAGGATGTAAGCCTAAGTTCCCTTGTAATCTTTGCAAGGGAGATCACCTTACTCATTTATGCCTTGGCCTTCCAAAGGTACAAAGATTGTGGTACATGACTGCAAGTTCTTCTGATTCTGAGTCTTATGAGGCTTCCTCATAGTCTATTCAACCATTGGTTGAGAAAGTGGTCATACTGATGCAGTCTTCAGTTGATCCCACTCCTATTTTGGGGGGTGAGGTGATTTTAGACCATGTACTCTCGCATACTATTCATCCATTGGTTGAGAAAGTGGTCATGTCGATGTAGTCTTTGGCTAATCCCACTATTCTCTTGGAGAGTGTCGAGTCTAAAAAAGTGGTCACACCAATGCAATCTTCGGCTAAACCCACTCTTCTCTTGGGGAGTGATGTGTGTACCGACTATGTTCTTAGCATTTCCAGTTCAATACTTTAAGAACAAGGGGGCATTCCACTCACTTCGAGCACACCCCCTCCAAGCCCTAGGATGGTTTCCTTTGATTGGAATGATCTTGTTGAGCCTCGTCTTCCTTCTTCTGCACCTTTTCAAATAAGGGTTGAAGTTAATTCAAAAAACATGTATCGATGTATTGTGGATGAAGGAGCCAATGCAAATATTTTATCCTCCTCAGTTTGGAAAGTCTTGGGATCTCCCGAGTTTGTGTATGCTTCGCATGAACTGTTGGCTTTTGACAGATGTCCTAGTGAATATTTGGGGGTTCTTCCTAAGTTTCATATCTCGTTAGGTGGTAATATTGTCCTTTTTTATGTTATAGTGGTGCAAGGCCAGTTATATTTCAATATGCTTCTCGGACGTGATTATGTATATGCTATGAACACTTTGGTGTCTATTCTCTTCCAGGTGATGCATTTCCCTCATAATGGAAGCATTGTCACTATCGACCAGATGGCATGTGATAATCACCATCCTAATTCAGAATTAATTCAGTTTTCCCCTTTATATGTTCCTAGTGTCCGTGTATACTCTACCCTGCCATGGATTAATTATGTGGTGTCTTATCCTCAATGTTCAATTGCTTCTGAGAAGGAACCTGTAAAATCATGTTTTCTTTCTCAAGACTTGGTCTCAACAATTGATCCATTGGTTTATCCAATGGGGGCGTGCGATCCCTTCCTTCCCCCTCTAGGTCCAAGTGATGTTTAGTCTTCTTCTGAGTCTGATCTCATTGTTTGCATATCCTCAAGCCCTCATGCTTGTGATTCTTTGTTGATAGACTTTGCCAGTCCTGGCCAGAGCCTCCATCATCATATGGAATATGGTTAGTTTACTTCACCCTTTGGGACTTTCAGCCCTCTTACATGATTTCTTAGATTTTGAATTGCCTTCAGATGAGGCTATATTTAAAGCCATGACTACAGTTTCTATACTGTGGGAGGACTTACACCGTGGTTTTTTTTTTCTTCCCTTTTGGGAGACTTTCCAAGTTGACTATCGAAGAGAATCTTGGTCTGAGACTAGCAGTGGGCTCTACTTGAACCAGTTTCATGCATGAGCCATAGCCCCCTGGAGTCTTCTTTCATAACTTTTTAGACTCTCTAAACATGAAAAGATTGCGAGTAATCTTGTTTTCCTTCATGCTCACCAAATTAAAAATTGACGACATGTCTGTCTGGTGATAGTTTACCCCTTTTCGGTCTGGATGGTCAATTGTACAAACAAAGGTATTGATGCCAACGGCCACCCGAGGCACGCCGCTCTCACCAGGACCTCCTTTTTTTCTAGGCCCGAAGAGCTAAAATTTCTCTTCCACTTCCTATCGGAAGTTCTCGGAACCCACAGGATGCTCTACCGACGATCTCCCTTAGGTCTATCGGGAAATCAGTACTCTCGCTGTCGTGAGTTATTGCTCAGATGAATTCTCAATTTCTAATCTCCGATGGTCCTTTGGTGACCCTTAGCCCCTCTAGATACTCCTTCCCACGTGACCTGCCAGTCCACAAGACCACAACCCATTCCCTATCAGAAATTCAGGCTTCGCGAAATCGAAATGCGCGGAGCTCACGATTTTTGGATCCCCGATCCCCGACTTCCGATGCCACCTATCCTCTGCACTGATGCCTGTAGCCCATGCTCCAATGGAAATCGAAATTTTGTGCTTCGTGAATTCGCGATTCCTGTTGCGCAATGTCACAGACCCTTCCAAGTCCTGATCTTCGATATGGAGTGACGCCTGTCAACTACCACAATGTTGTGGGACCCGTCGCAGTTCGGAGTTTCGCGACTCCTCCATGATTCTCTCGACACCAAGAATTCCGAAGTGTCGAACTCGATGCTCGTGTGAGCGCTCTCCTCCACGTCACCCTCTCCTCATCGCGCTATCAGGTATCACGGGATCATGATTTCAAGCGTAGCAATTCTTTTGCATGGGAAAATCCCGAATGCCGAAACCCCGACTCTCTGGATTTCTGACACGTGTTCAGTCTGGGATCTACGGCTATGGTCCCTTCGAAAAGTCGCAAGTCATGATTTCTCCCTATGAGAATTCTATGACCCTGGAGACTCCGGTTCTCCGATGAGTCGAGTTCTGAGGAGCTCTGACTCCTTCCTTGCATGTTAAGGCTTAAATCCTGTGCAAATTCCCCGAGATCTGACGGCTGTTGGGACTTCGCTAATCTTCCCTGTGAACCCTGATCGTCAACTTCTCCTCCTCGAGGATTTCTTGAGAAACTAACTATTCTCTTTCAAAATTTATCCTCCGACGCCTATGCTTGCAACTCCTGCTTCAACTTCCTTCAGCACGAATTCTCCTATGCTCTCTTTCACTGATATCACGACGGTACTCTCCCTCCTGAGCTTGCTCACTCTGCTTCTTTCAGGGGGATGTGCACGCAACCCTGGCGCTCGACCTTCAACAACCTTCAAAGTGTTGGGTCTCTCATACTCTGCGCACTTCCTGCAGCAGCAATCTCTGGCTTTTTTTACTTAGATCAACTTCTAGGCAAATAAGAAAAAAATTTCAACTATCGAGCCCTCATCAACGCACTCCTTGCAGATGAATTCGACTGCACTCTTTGCAGGAATCTCCTGGTTCAGACAGAGAAACAATTGAAACTCATTCCATATCCTTCTCCTTCCGACTTCAGTTTCGAAACATGAAATCACATGCACAGCATATACAAAGCAAAAGCATAATAGAAAACAAGCATTCATGAGCATAACATCAACACACAGAGAATAGACACATAACCATGGATTTGAATCAAAGCTTTCTCCTATTAATTCAATATATGTACATGGGTGTTCTCAACACAGTTCTTTGCTTACTCTTCTCTTCTTACTCCTGAATGAATAATATTACAATACACAAGTGAGGGTGTCTATATCCGTTTTCCCTCCTTTCATCTAAACTGTCTAATCTAGAAATAAATCCTATCTACCTGCATTAAATCTATTAAATGCCTCCTATCTAATTCAAACAAGAGCGTATGGCTCGAGGTCTGTTACAACATACAAAAGGCACTCCTTCATAAAGGATCATTTAAAACTTGCACCACAATCCCAAAGCACTTTCAAAAATTTTGGGTTTGTTTATCCAGCTGGTCTTTTGCTTGATGTGCTGGCTCGCTTGCTGAGTTGGCGATGCTCCTGCATCATACTCCTCGGCTTGAAAACTTTCATGGGCTCCTGTCCATGAGCTCCTGCACGGACCATCCATGCTTTTGAATGACTGCTTCTGTCTCCCAGCTGGCATCCTCCACTGGGTGATTCTTCCATTTCACCAGATACTCGAAGTATTGCTTCCGCCTGGTTCTTTTGCTGACTCTCTTGTCAAGTATACACTTCATATGTGGCTTTTCTTGAATCGGCATCTGCTTCTGCCAGTGGATTTCTGGTTGTCCATCACTTTCAGCTCCTACTTCCTCAGCCTTATATGGATATAAGTCTGAGACATTGAACGTCGGAGATATTCCGATGTCGTCCGGCAATTCAATTTCATAAGCGTTTTCTCCCAATTTCTTCAGGACTCTACATGGCCCAATTTTTTTCATTTTCAGTTTGTTGTATGTTCCCCTTGGGAACATTTCCTTCCTCAGATGTGCCAGAACTAGATCACCAACTTCGAACTAAAGTTGTCTCTGATGCTAATCTGCTCTGCGTTTATATTCTCGGTTCGATTCCAGCAATCGCTGCTTCACTCTACTGTGAAGTTCTTCCATCGCCTCTGCTAACTCTTCAGTGCTTGTGCTCTTGGTTATGATTTTCTCTGAATCCCTCAATTCAGATACTCCTCTTGGCTGCCTGCCATATACAATTTCAAATGGACTTTTACCTATGCTTCTATTCACTGAGTCATTGTACGCAAACTCTGCCTGTGGCAACACATTATCCTAGCTGTTGTGGTGTTCTGTCACCAAGCTTCTTAATAAATCTCCCAGACTTCTATTCACAACCTCTGTTTGCCCATCCATCTGAGGGTGACAGGCTGAACTAAACATTAAGTTAGTTCCCATTTTCTTCCAGAGTGTCCTCTAGAAATGTCCAATGAACTTTGTATCCCTGTCCGATACAATGCTTATGGGTAAACCATGAAGTCGCACAATCTCTTTGAAAAACAAGTTTGCGATGTGGGTCGCATCACTGGTCTTCTGGCATGGGATAAAATGTGCCATTTTAGAAAACCTGTCTACCACCACAAAGATGGAATCAACCCCTCTCTGCGTCCTTGGTAAACCCAATACAAAATCCATGCTGATCGCGTCCCATGGTCTCTCTGGTATGGGCAATGGCTGATAAAACCCTGCATTCTGCWTTCTTCCCTTTGAATGTTGGCAAATTCTGCATTTGTCAACAAATYGCTTGACCTCTTCTCGCATGYCTGGCCAAAAATATGRTTCKCTCAGCTTCRYGAATGTTTTKTCATGACCAAAATGTCCTGCCAATCCACCACTGTGCTTCTCCTTCACCAAGTTCTCCCTCATGGAGCAAATTGGAATACACAGTTGATTGCCTATGAACAACAATCCCTCCTGGATCATGTAAGCTACCCATGGGCTCTGATCTCTGAGAACTGGATTCTCAGCTACTTCATATGCTTCCCCGAAATCCGCATCTCCGGCATACATGTCCCTGAGATTTTCAAAACCCAATGTTTTGACTTGAAACTCCTGCAGCAACAAACATTTCCTACTCAAAGCATCAACCACTTTGTTAGCAGTTCCTGAAATGTGTTTGATCACAAACGTGAAGTTCTGCATATACTCTACCCATTTTGCATGTTTCTGATTCAACTTCTCTTGTTGACTCACAAACTACAATGCATGATTATCACTGTACAAGATAAATTCCTTCGGAATCAAATAATGCCTCCACTTCTTCAACGCCTGTATGATAGCATAAAACTCTTTATCATACGTGGAGTACTTGACTTTGGCCTCATCCAGCTTCTCGCTGAAATATGTAACTGGTCTGTCCTCCTGGCTTAAGACCACTCCTATGGCATATCCCCTTGCATCACACTTCACTTGAAATGTCTTCTTAAAATCTGGCAACACCAAAACCGACTGTTCGATGATCTTTCGCTTCAACAAATTGAAGCTTTTCTCTGCCTCTGCTGTCCAATGAAAAGACTTATGTCTCTTCTTCACTGTATCCATCATAGCTGCACTAATCCCACTGAAATTCCTGAGGAAATTTCGGTAGAAATTAGCCAAACCATGGAAACTCCTCACCTCGAAAACATTTCTCGATGATGGCCAATTCTTAATCACTTCCACCTTGCTCGGATCCATCTTCAACTCATTCACCGAAATAACAAAACCCAAGTAAATGAGCTCTGTCTTCCTAAATGAGGACTTCTTCATATTAATCAACAACTTCTCCTGCTGTAGCTTCCTCATCACAATGGCCAAATGCTTCAAATGTTCAGCCTTCGTCTTACTAAAGATCAGTATATCATCCAGATATATGACTACAAATTTCCCGATGAATTCCCTTAGGACTTCATTCATCAGCCTCATGAATGTTCTCGGTGCATTTTTCCAGCCAAACAGCATGACCAGCCATTCATACAAACCTTCATTTGTCTTGAATGTCGTCTTCCATTCATCACCTTCCTGCATGCGAATCTGATGATATCCGCTTTTCAGATCTATCTTTGAGAAATAATTTTCCCCACTCAGGAAATGCATCAGATCATCCATTCTCGACAGTGGAAACCTGTACCTGATGGTTATTTTATTGATCACTCTTGATTCAGTACACATTCTCCAGCCTCCATCTTTCTTTGGACTAAGAACTGTTGGAACAGTGCATGGACTCAAGCTTTCCCTGACTAATCCTTTGTCCAACAACTCCTGGACCTACTTCTTGATCTCCTCATTTTCCTGCGGCGTTAACCTGTACGCGTCTTTGTTCGGAAAACTGGCTCCTGGTATGAGGTCTATGTGATGACTCACACTCCTAATCGGCGGCAATGAATGAGGCAATTCGTCTACCACTATGTCAGCGAACTCTTTCAGCAGCCCCTGAATTTCTTCCAGCAAGTCATACACTCTTGTGCTAGTCAGGACAATCCTCGGTTTCCTGACCACAAAGAATTATGGATCTTCTTTCTTCTCCATCTCTGTGAGAAGCTCCTTCCCACTCATGAGAAGTATTGTGTTGCTTAATTCCAGTTTCACTTTCTTATCCTTTATTGGAAGCAATCTATGTGTCCTCCCATCCTTCTCTAAAGTGCATGTGTTCATCCTCCCATCACGAACCACATTTCTGTCATATTGCCATGGTCTACCCAGCAATAAATGACATACATCCATGGGAATGACATCACACAAGACTTTATCATTATATCCCCCTATCTTGAATTCAACTAAACATTGTTTAGTGACACTCACCTGATGTCCCTTCTGTAGCCATGATACTTTATATGGACTCAGGTGATCAGTGGTCTCCAGCTCTAGTTTCTCCACCATATTGGTTGAAACGAGATTGTCTGTGCTTTCGCTATCCACAATGACCTTGCATTTTCTGTCCTTGGTTTTGCAAGCTGTCCTGAACAGTCTGGTCCTCTGATATGAGTCCTCCACCTCCTTCCCAGGTGTTAAAAGAACTTTCTGCATCATCAGCGACCTTCCACTTTCCATGTCTTCATTCTCAACATCACGCCTCTGCGCTTCAGTGATGTGAGCTTCTCCTCCATCCTTTTTCCTGTCTGGACAGTCAACTTCTTTATGTCCATCCTTTCCACATGTGAAACATGTGATAATTCCACCTTGGCCTCTTCCCCTACCTGTGGTACGAGGAAAAGTGTTTGCATCAGCATAATCTCCTCGCTGCTCATTATGTTGTCCCCTCTGCTCAGCATATTGCTGTCCTCGCCATGAGGTTCCACCTCTCTCAATCTTACCCTAAGGTTTCTTCCATTCCTCCTTGGGCTTCTAGTATTTCTCCTGGGTAACTGCCTTGCCTCTGGGCTGACTCCTACCTCGTCCTCGCTGACCTTGCTTACGACTTAACTTTTCTTCAGCTTTCAGAGCCATCTGGTAAGCATCCTCAACCGTTTTGATGGTTGTCATGCTTAATTCATCCTNTGCCTCAGGTTCTGCATCCTCTTGAACAAATTTATTTGGTAGTCTCTTGGGATGAATTTCTCTTTCATCTTCGTGATCATTCGATCCTAGCTTTTAATTTTCTTCTTACCTTTGCAGCGTCTATCAGCTTGTAGCTCGTCCCACCATAATGCTGCATGTCCCTTTAATTTTGTGACAGCATGCCTGACCTTCTTATCCTCTTCGATGTCCTCATAATCGAAGTAGGTGTCAAGAGCTCTAATCCAATCCAGAAGCTCTTCTGCATCCAGACTTCCTTCGTAATTTGGAATGTCCATTTTTTTCTTTGAACTCATCCGAGCGATAGCTTTAATTAATTGCTCATTGGCTGCATCTTTGGCTGAAATTTCTCCTTGCTGTTCGGCTTGAACTTCGCCTTCGGATTCGCTCAGATCTCCCGCACTTGCTGTGCGTCTTTGTGCTGTTTCCATATCTTCCAATCTCACTCTGAGATCGCATATCTGCCCTTCCATCTCTGGATTCCCTGCCGGCCTACCTCTTCTTCGCACATCCCTGTCCTCTAGATCAGGCGATTGCCTTTCTCTTCTAGGCGGCATGGTGAATTCCTCTTTTCTCTCTGTCGGAGAAAACAAAGAAATTCCCGCTCTGATACCACTTGACCCCAACGGCCACCCAGGGCACGCCACTCTCACCAGGACTTCCTTTTTTTCTAGGCCCGAAGAGCTAAAATTGCTCTTCAACTTCCTATCGGAAGTTCTCGGCACCCACAGGATGCTCTACCGACGATCTCCCTTAGGTCTATCGGGAAATCAGTACTCTCACTGTCGTGAGTTACTGCTCGGATGAATTCCTGATTTTCAATCTCCGATGGTCCTTCGGTGACCCTTGGCCCCTCTGGCTACTCCTTCCCACGTGACTTGCCAGTCCACGAGACCACGGCCCATTCCCTATCGAAAATTCGGGCTTCGTGAAATCGAAATGCGCGGAGCTCACGCTTTTGGGATCCCCGATCCCCGACTTCCGATGCCACCTGTCCTCTGCACTGACGCCTGTGGTCCACGCTCCAATGGAAATTGGAATTTCACGGTTTGAGAATTCGCGATTCCTGTTGTGCAATGTCACAGACCCTTCCAAGTCCCGATCTCTGATATGGAGTGACACCTATCAACTACCACAATGTTGTGGGACCTGTTGCAGTTCGGAGTTTCGCGACTCCTCTGTGATTCTCTCGACGCCAAGAATTTTGAAGTGTTGAACCCGATGCTCGTGCGGGCTCTCTCCTCCACGTCACCCTCTCCTCATCGCGCTATCGGGTATCGCGAGATCGCGATTTCAAGCATAGCAATTCTTTTGCATGGGAAAATCCCGAATGCCGAAACCCCGACTCTCCGGATTTCTGACACGTGTTCAGTCCGGGATCTACGGCTATGGTCCCTTCGGAAAGTCGCAAGTCGCGATTTCTCCCTATGAGAATTCTATGACCCTGGAGACTCTGGTTCTCCGATGAGTCGAGTTCCGAGGAGCTCTGACTCCTTCCTTGTGCGTTAAGGCTTAAATCCTATGCAACTTCCCCGAGATCTGACGGTTTTCGAGACTTCACTAATCTTCCCTGCGAACCTTGATCGTCAACTTCTCCTCCTCGAGGATTT
>JASDQU010435670.1:0-41337 GCA_032191745.1 Picea mariana
AAGTTGAAGTTTCTCCATTCTTGATTCACCTTCCTTGTGTCCACATCATGAATTTCATGGGATGCATTTTCACTTTCAGGTGTCTTCTCTGTTATGAAATTTTTCAATGCTTCCATGATCTCCTCTTTTAAACCATCTATCTTAGTGTCCAACTTAGCTTCCATTGAATCCATATTATTTTTTAGTTCATTTATGTCCCTACGCATTTCTTCACCTTCATCAAGAGTCCAAGTAGGATTTTCAGGAGGCTTATTTGGTGTAGAAGTTCCCTTTTTGGGTGGCATGTTGGCCAAGTATCACTTTTGAACCTTGATTTTGAGGTGGTTCTGCTAGACAATATTTCTTCTGTTGTATCTCCCAATTTTTGTCCCTTCTGGGTATGAAACTTTCTCTTATGTATTTCTATGATATTTTTTCTCTACAATTCCATAGGTCTGATCAAAATTGGATGTGCCAAGTGGAATTTACGGTAACTTCCCCACAACTTGCCGATTTTTGGCCTTTCCAGGAGATCTCACTTGTATAGTGTGCCCCACACAAAATAATTGGTATAAAATTCTGAAACTCGCACCCACAATACTACAGACTATCCACAATCCAATGCAACCAGTCCCACACAATTTGGATACTCTGGGAAGAAGTTATGATTGTTTTACTTGGAACACCTTCTTGAGACTAGTCAATATGGCTAGTCAGATACCCTATCTTACACAGGGTGTATCTACAAATTTAATATGACCAAGAATTTAAACTTTTTATACAAGATACACTAATAATTTTTGTAAATTTCCTCCAGAGTTTAGGGTCTAAAACATTACAGAAATTTTTTATAGTGAAAATTCCACAATGACTCATTTCAGGATGATTCCAGAACCCTATCTTGGACAGGTTGTATCTCCAAAAGTATAAGGCCTCAGGAGCTGAATTTTGAACCCAACGTACCTTGATCCGTCTTCTAAATATCCTACAAGTCGTTCTTTCTGAAATGTTGTATAAAAAAAGTTATAGCAAAAATACCACGGTTTCTTAGATGTAACAGCGAAACCCGAAGACCTTGAGCTCTGATACCATATGTTAAGAACCAAACATCAATATAGCATAGAAAAACCTCAGGAAAAGTACTCAACGCCTTGAAAAAGAGATAATTTCAGATAATAAGCCTCTTCAAGGGGGAAACCTCCTTTTACCCCACTTAAATGTTCAAGTACAAGATGATTCAAAATGAAAATGTCTCCTTGGTATATATAGGAGACTAGGAGGTTTAATGGCCTAAAGCCAACATAAATAAAATAACATTACTAATCTAAATTACAACTAATGGCCTAAAGCCGACATAAATAAAATAACATTACTAATCTAATATGCCCCAATTAAGTGGTAATGTGCCAATATTAGGGCTTAACACTCTTCACCAACATTGGAATCTTCATGATACCCACTCTCTCTTTCATTATCTTCCCTCGCATTAAACTCATTTGAAAGTAATTACAACATTTAACAACAACATATTTTAACATAAAAAAATTAAAATATATATATATATAAAACACACACACACACACACACACATAAACATAAATACACTAAAATA
The DNA here is from genome assembly GCA_032191745.1 of Picea mariana. Taxonomy (NCBI): domain Eukaryota; kingdom Viridiplantae; phylum Streptophyta; class Pinopsida; order Pinales; family Pinaceae; genus Picea; species Picea mariana. The sequence goes on from JASDQU010435670.1 coordinate 1,592, forward strand.
CAAAATCAAAAAAATTTACCAAACACATTTTCTTGTCATGATGTATTCCCTACATTTTCCAGTGTTGGAGTGTTGATTTGAAACCTATCTAAGAAAGTTGCATCCATAGCACTATTTTGAGCACATTCTCTAGATGATCTATTCACGGATTAATTTGATAATCTCCTCCTCTTACTAGATTTTCATTGGTCACTCAGAGTCTCAGTCGAAGAAGGGGTTCCTTTTCTTCCTTCATGGGATAGCCCAGAGAGTTTGTGAGGAATTTTTGGAGACTCTTGTCTCGACATCTCGCCTCGATATCTATCCTTTTAAAATTCATGAAAATGAAATTTCATAAGTTATAGAAACATTAAATGGAAATATTAAATTTATAAACAATCATTTAAGCATTTATAACAACTTCATAGCATCAAAGACATATATTGAAAAAACTAGAACAACTATATTTTTTACTATGATGTTATATATAATGAACATGAAAATATTTAAATAAAAAAAATATATAACATGTAGAACATAATCTATATCTGTGTAAATTGTAGAAGGTAATTTTTAAGATAATATATGTGTAACACGTTAAAATTTAAGGGAAAAAAATATATCAAGCTAAAAAAGAAATATTTATTTTAATTTCTAAACATTAGCTACTTTTATGTTACAATCAACAAGACATTAAAACAGATGATCCATAATCTAGTATCCTAAAAACAATCACTAACAAAACATTTACTTAAAACTAAAACAAGAAACAATATTACATGATATGTTGTTGCTATCCTCTTATATATATGCTCATAAAAAGCTTCAAGGGATCATTGATCAAACCCTTAGGGAAGATCTCATCAGGACACTTGGAACAAATTGTCAAGTAGAACTTTTAGGGTAAAATATCAAAAGACTAACCAACAACATACACAGGTGACACCGACAATATAAGAGGACAACGAAAAGATATACAGGGTGACATTAGCAAGGAGATGAGGAGGGTGACATGAGTAAGGAGAACCATAATCCCCAAACAACAACCAAGAATAGATCTACAGAAAGATGGAAAATACCCTTGGGGGTCATCGAAAACAATAGGTTGGAGAGGTAAGACCACGATGGGATAATATACCAAGAAGAACTATCCTAGAGGGGTCGCAACCACTCAATTAAATAATTAAATAATTAAATAATTTAAACAAATAATATTTTATATCATAAAATATTAATTGTTAAATCGTAAAAATAAACAAGAAAAAAAAATTCAAGGAGAGGGGATACAAAGTCAAGGAAGCTAACTTTCTTTAGGAAGAAGAAACGAACAAAACCAAAAACCCACACAAAAATTAAAGGGGGCGTAACTCAAGCAAGGGTGGTTTCAAGACAAAGTCAACAATTAAATTCTTCCAAAGTCAAGGTAATTAACTTTCTTTAGGTAGAAGCAAAGAACAAAACCAAAAACCCACAAAATAATTAAGGGGGGCATAACTCAAGCAAGGGTGATTTAAATACAAAGTCAATAATTAAGTTCTTCTTTAAATACAGAATGTCCACATGATTCTCATGATATTTACTTATAAGCTTTTATCATCCCAACATACGAGGAAGATCAATGATGTGATCATGCCCTTCTTAACTACTCCTAGGTCTCATGGACCATCCCAGGAGAGAACAGGGTCACACATTATCTCGACTTGGTACTTAACCAAGAAACAAAATAAACCAAAAACCAAAAACCCACACAAAAATTAACTATATGAGTGGTTTCTAGATTTTTCACAGATCAATACATAGAAAAATGAAAGTAAGATAATTATTTTGAAGTCATTCAAGTAATTAATATACAATATTGCACTTATTCGGGCTTGTCTTTGTACATGGGCAAGGCTGAATTTGGCTTTGTCAACCTCCTAAAACACAAACTGTAAATAACTAAAAAATTATTTAACTGGAAAAGGCATATATTTACCTTTACCAGCAACAATGAAATCGAGCCTGCCCCTATTCATGGATAGGGCCGAATTCAATCCTGTCCCTATATAGGGACAAGCCCGAATTCAACCATGTCCATGTACAGGGAAAGGCCTGAATTCTGGCTTGTCCATGTACAGGGTGAGGCCCGAATTTGGCCTTGTCCCTGTACATGGATAAGACTGAATTCAGGCCTGTCCCTATACATGGACAGATCCAAATTTGGGCCTCCAAATTTGTCCTTGTCCATGTATAAGGACATGCCTGTATTCATTAAAGTATTGATGAAATTTTAAAACATAAAACCGAAATAGTCTAACAATATTTTTTTATCGAGTTGTCGAATGTTTGTTTCTAATTGATCCAAGGTGGTAGTAGACTCAGGCATATCATATCCATGGCAGTTGGTGGATCCTATATTTAAAATAAAAAGAAACATCATCCTAAACAACTTAAAGAATCCTATTTTAATATGTAGAATCAAATCACTTGAATCTTCTTTTTTGCAAAAATAAAATAAATTAGTTTAATATGAGGGTTTTGTTCATTCTGCTTAACAATAGTGATGTATAATTTTAAGGTACAAGTGGAAATTAAATATATGGACAAGGCATAATTTGTCCATGTCCCTGTACAGGGACAGAATCGAATTAGATGGATAGGGCACAATTAGGGCTTACCTAAGGTAAATCTAAGTCCAAGGTTAAAAGGTTGATTAAAGTGTCCAAGGACTCAATTTAAGTTTGATTTGCAATATGGTTTATGTGTGTCCAATGAAGTAACTTCAAATTATAAATGATGCACAAGTCTAATGTAGGATAGGTATGACTGATATACTTGAAATTTCTCATATCTGAATTTATGTGATGTCTGAAGTAAGTTACTTTCAGATTTGAAAAGAAATAATGAAGTTTAAGAAAAGGTAAAGTATGGAATTCAAATTTAAATGCTCAAATACAATCTAAAATATAAATTTTATGCATCAAATATGAGTGAAGAATGCAGAAATTGATAAAGGAAATCAATAGAATTTATTATAGAATGCAATGTCTATGGAATGAGCTTAAAGTAAGATCTGAAAATTTGTTTTTCAGAATCAAAAGTTATCTAGAAATGTAAATTTTTTACTTATATTCAATGATATCAATTCATAAAATGTAAAACATAAATCGAAATCAATTTGCAATTTACAGAAAAACTAAGTAAATGAGTCTATTTGTATTGGAAAATGAAGTTTTTAAGACTCAAAACAAATCTAGAAATGAAATTTTCTACACTAAAGTAATTGAATGTTGAAAATGCACAAAATTACAAACATAAATCTAAATTATAATTTCTTGCATGCATTAAATTTAATTTAATCTAGTGTATGAACAAAATTGAGGGTCATAGATCACTATGCAAGGTTGACCTGTCCTTGTACATGGACATGGATTAATTCATCCTTGTCCATGCACAGGGAAATGCCCGAATTCGGGCCTATCCCTGTGCATGGGAAAGGATGAATTCATCCCAGTCCATATTCGACTCTGTCCATGCACAGGGACAGACCCGAATTTGGGCTTGTCCCTATGCATGGATAGGGTCGAATTCAAGATTGTCCCTATGCATGGACATGGCCGAATTCGTCCCTGTCCATGCATAGGGATAGGCCCTTATTCGGGCATGTCCCTTTGCATGGAAAAAGCCGAATTCATCCTTGTCCATGCAGAGGGACAGACCCAAATTCTACCATAGAAATAAAATCTTAAAACAAATGAATTAATTCCTTAATCATTAAAACATTTTAATGATTTAATAACAATACTTCTCAAGAATGAAAATATACCCCAAATATACCCCTGTAAGGACCACTCATTTGCATATGCGTCACATGAAATATTAAATTATATTAAACAAAATTAATCCAAAAGATATTATAATTTTTTACCGCTTTAAAAAATATATATATTAAAAATACGGGAATACAATGGAATTTTGACCAACTTTTAAATTATAAACCATAAAAGTTCAAACTGTAATGATATATATTTATATATACATATCAATGGAAAAGGCCGAATACATCCCTATCCAGGTACAAGTACAGGCCTGCGTATTGTTTAACCTACACCCTATACCTATGGAGAGAACTAATTTAGTGGACTTCAATTTTTTTCAAGTTGTATGGTTTGTTCCCAGAATTTTTTGTTACATTTAAAATTCAGAGTGGTAATTATGTGTCTGTATGGTGGTTACCTTCTGACTGAATATTTTTCCTGGCAGTTGAAAATTAGTTGTTCCGTTTGCAACAATTGAAAACATTCTACTAGCTAGTTAATGTAACGAGGGTCAGAGATATTTATCAAAATATAGTTAGTGCCTGAATTGTTGTGTGATGAAAATCATTGTTGATTAGTATGACAGAAAGAAAGGAAAGGGCTACCATTTCATCCTAATTGACTCAATTTACCATTTTTTTTTTTGCAATGGCCAGCTATTTATTAGTATTGTTTGTTGCAGCACATGAGCTTGTAATTCCAGACAGATTGGAAGTCATCATGTGTTGTAGCACAAAGTGGTGTTTTATAAGGATTCATTATAATGATCCTAGTCAGAGTGGGTTCATTTGTCTGTCTGGGTAGTATATGTCCTTCATGTCATCTTGTTGTTTTCTTATTAGCCTTTTATGCTACCTTGTTTGTTATGTAGTATTATTGTTTTTGTTCGAATGAACTATTTCATGTATCTAGATTCTAGACATGGTTTATGTCCTCCTTTTGGTTTTTTATTAGTCTTATATGTTACTCTGTATGTTATGTTAGATATCGGTAATGTATGTCAGGAACTGAATTCAGGCATGTCCCTGTGCATGGACAGGGTCAAATTCGGGCATGTCCATGCACAGGGACAACCCCGAATTCTACCATAGAAATAAAATGTTAAAACAAATGAATTAATTCTTTAATCATTAAAACATTTTAATGATTTAATAACAATACTTCTCAAGAATGAAAATATACCCCAAATCTACATCTGTAAAATGTAAAATCATAATGATATATATTTATATATACATATCAATGGACAGGGTCGAATACAACGTTGTCAACCTCATAAAACTATAAAACAAACAAACTAACTAAAATTGTAAAACAAACTAAATTGGACGGGATAGGAGCTACCTAGACCAACAACAACCACCCACAACTACAAATTCCAGCAACAAATGCCCGCAACTACAAACTCTAGCACCAACGACCAACAAAAACATTCACCCACAGCTACATCCACCAGCACAAACCGCCAACGCTAAATGTTGGAATATTGGTTGTTGTCAATGATGTCAACCCTAGTCATTGGTTTTGGACCGAAAGATTGATGAAGGTATTTGGACATGAAGGACAGTGCACATGCAGACACAACACCCATAGATGGATAGTATACATCATGTTGTTTCTATTAGTAGGTGGCACATCATGTGGATCCTCATGGTTGAGGAGAAATGAATTTTTGAAGATGACAAAGTGAATTGAAGAAGGAAGTACAGGTCAGCCCTGAAGATAATTAAAGAAAAGAATTACAAAATAAGAAAGTGTCATATTGACCCTAATGTTAAAAGGAAGTGACATAAAGGGTATAAATACATATCAATATACATCCATTTTAAATACACACAAGTCAAATTTCAGAGGAAATATGAAGTAAAGAAGGTCGGATTTCAAGGAAGGATGAAGTCTTTTGGTGATGTGTTCTAAGGTATGTCATTTACAGGTCATCTTACCATTTTCACTATAATTTTTTTTCTAGAACGATTAATATGTTGAAATTGGTATGGTATTGAGAATACATATCTAGGTACATATGGTAAAAATTTCAATGCTTTATTCACTATACTTTTGGAGATACACTCTGTGGAAACATAGTCATAAACATGTTTTCCGAGAAAAACAATCATCACTTATTCATAGAGAATCCAAATGAAGTGAGATCAACTTCATTGGAAGGAGTACGTATTTTAGTTTATTGTGTCATAATTTCAGAATCTGATGTTAAATATTGAGCACGGGGCATTTTTTACAGGTTCTCCCTCCTGAATAAACTAGAATTGACTAAGGTCTACCATTCTCTCTATAACTTGTTTTTTGGGAGGATTCAGGGAGTGAAAATTGTAAGAGTTTCAGAGAATACATTGAGTTATATTATCTACAGGATCAGATTATTCTAAGAAGTGAAGAATTGCAGAACTTGAAGAAGTCTTAGGAAGCATTAGCAGGTTCTATGTGATGGTTAGTTGATGGTGATGATTTAATGTAAAGTTTTAGTATCTCTCATATATTCTTGGGCATAAGGAAAGGGGAAGGATGGAGAGGTCAACCCTCTCTTGATATTGTAGGATTGCATCTTCCTTTTGTAGGTTTATCCCTCCCTTTATGTTTGGAATATGGAGCTACCTTTGGAAGTCATTACTTCCCTTGAACAATAAATATTGATTATTTATCATATATTTTGCATTGTGTATTGTGGTGTATTGGTGTAACTCTTATACTATTGTTCATTTCTCATTGGATATAATTGAATGGTTTAAGTACAAGTTGATTTTTTTTTTTAAATTGTACTTGATATTGATTCACTCTCCTCTCAATATCATCAATTAGGATCAGAGTGGGTTACCTTCAGTACAGTTTAACCACTGGAAGGAAGATCCTAAGTAGAAATGGAAGACAACATTCCAAATGGGATTCCACCATTTTATGGAATCAATTTTGAATACTGGAGTAATAGAATGGAAACTTACTTGAAATCTCTTGGAGAAAATGTTTGGTTCTGAGTTGCTTCAAGATACAATGCTTTGAAGAAACCAAAGACTGCAACTCAAAAGGAACAAAAAAGGAACAACAAATTGGCAATAGATACCATCCTAGATGGATTGACAGATTCAATGAAATCCAAGGTGGGATCATGTGCATAAGAAAAAGAGATTTGGGACAAGCTACAAGACCTTTATGCAAGGGAAGAAGCAGACGAATAAGAAGAAGAACTTGAAGAAAATTACACCATATCATATTTCAAAGAAGCAAATAGAGGTCAGTTATTTTTCTTTAATTGTGAAGGAGTAGGACATGTNACGAGACCTTTATGCAAGGGAAGAAGCAGACGAATAAGAAGAAGAACTTGAAGAAAATTACACCATATCATATTTCAAAGAAGCAAATAGAGGTCAGTTATTTTTCTTTAATTGTGAAGGAGTAGGACATGTTGAATTTGAATGTCCTCATCCAAGTATTGAAAGAGATGACACTGAAGAAGAAAATTCCAATGAATAAGAAAAAAATCATGAAGCATAAATGATTCAACAAGAAGATGAGAATCTTAAAAGATTGAAGCATGTTGAGATTGAAAATAGCAAGCTCAAAGACACGCATATAAAACTAAGAAGTAAAATGGGTAGTTGTGAAAAGACAGTTGTAAGCTTGAAGAAACAATTAGAATAGTACTTTGAGAAACTAAGAGAAGAAACCATTTCCTTGAAAACTCTACTCGAAGAAGCAAGAAGAATAGGAGAAGTAAGGAATGTCCAAATGATGAAGAAAGATGAAGATTGTGAGAAACTTGAACAAGACGTCTCATTGAGGAAGAGCTTAAGAAACTCTTAACTGCGAAAATACTTAACACATCTTGGATGCATGGGTGAAAATTCATACAAAGAAGATGAAAATACCAACAAGAAGGTTGAATAAAGAGCTACACATACAGTTGATGAGAAGTGCACTAGGATACCAAAAAGAAGGAATGATTACAAAAGAGATGAATATCCAAGAACACCTCCTACCTCCAAGAATCAAAGAAGCTTCAATCAGTATGAAGGAAATTACATAAGAGTAGATCGTGAAACCAGATGGAATACATCACAAAGAAGGTCACTTACTCCCAGGTATCAAAATTTATTTATTGGTCATTGTTATACTTGCAAATTTTTTTGACATAAGGAAATTAATTGCAGAATCAATGAAAGGAACAACTATGCAAGAAACATGAATGTTGTAAATAGAAGATATGGAAATAATCGTGGATTTGTCAACAAAATTTAAAATTCATTTTCCCCATTGATGGAAAAAAATATTGTATGCTACAAATGTAATTATCTTGGTCACCAAGCACGAGAATGCAGATATATGAATGAAGATGTCCCTATGCCAACCAGAGTATGCAAAAGGAAAGAGATTCCAAACAATGAAGATTGTCGAATAGCATTCACCACTGAAGAATATAAAGAAGAATATGAATGGTACATAGACAATGGATGTTCTTCACACATGACCGGGGATCAAGACAAATTCATCCTCTTTAAGAGAAAGGGTGGAAATGTTGCATTTGGATATGACTCATCTACCGAAATAATTGGAAAAGGTGTAGTAGAGATTGGAAGAAAAAATGTAAAAGAAAATAATGTCCTATTGGTTGAAGACGTGAAGCATAATCTACTTAGTGTTAGTAAAATGCGTGATCAAGGATATACTCTCACGTTTGACTCACAAAGATGAAAAATCAAAGAAGAAGGTTCAGGAAGATTGGTTGCAACTGCAACAAGAATACCAAGTAACATGTACRTCCTAAATCCACGAAAAATCTCCAAGGAAGAAAGAGACCATAAAAATGAAGTGTTATTAAGTGATATATGTTCAGGGGGAGAAGCCCCAAAGAATAGAGTTACATTTTTCCATTAAATTCAGGCGGAGCAGCCCTAAAAAAGAGAGTTACATTTTTTCATTAAACTCAGGGGGAGCAACCCTACCCTTTTCCATTTATATCAAAGGGGGGGAGAAATTGGGATCATGATGACAGGGGGAGCATGAGTGTTTCCAATAATGACAAAGGGGGAGATTGTTGGAAGATTGGTTGTTGTCATTGATGTCAACCCTAGTCATTGGTTTTGGACTGCAATATTGATGAAGGTATTTGGACATGAAGGGTAGTGCACATGCAGACACAACACCCATGGATGGATAGTTGTTATAACCCTAAATTGCACCATACATGAATACCTGGCATCAGGTCATCTTACGTACTATTTTTTCCAATCCAACACTGAAAAACTCTTCTTAAAAACATAATATTTGAAGATGTACGTGCCCTGCACCACTACTGCCCACGTATGTACGCTAGTTGCACCATTACAACGTGCGCGTACCTACAAAAGTTGAAAAAAATAAAAATTTGCAAGGGATTCATTGAGATTACAGGCTATTGGGTAGTTCCCCAACTAATCCACTGCCTATAGCCCATCACCCAACCAAATAACCATCCTTTTTTCTTATTAAAGGAGGTGTTGGGGTCCCATTCCAAGGAAAAACATAGCTATAGTGAAACTTTGCCCATTTCACTTTCCCCCCTTGCCCCAAGAATTTGTGGCCACATTGTGAGTTTTGAGCCAGAATTCCCTATTCTTTCCTTTTTCCTCATTTATAAGCCTATGCCCATTCTCTAGAGAGAAGTGTGAGAGAAGAAGAATACGTGGAAGAAGTTGGAGATTTGTGTATAGGAGCCCAGGACTGGGTTCGACGAGTAGTCGCCAATCTCATTTTGTAAGTGACTTTGTGAGATTAATATAAAGAAGTACTTTTTCCGTCCCACCATATGATGTGTTCAATCTTCATGTTTGATTTACATTTTGTTATGACATCTAACCCACTAATTCATATATAAGATGCATGTTCGTAGTTTCTTGTTTGTATTTTGGTGAATGTAGGTCAACCTTGGGAGGAGACTTGCAGTCAAGAAGCAACCGAATGCAAAAGGATTGACACCGGATGTAGAAGGATCGACACCGGAAGCGGAGTTTAAGGTAAGACTACCGAATCCTTATACTTTGTATTTTATGCATGAATGTAGGGTATTGTAGGGATAGTTGTTAAAAGTAGGAGACTTTAGATGGTTAGCTCTGCCTACACGATTGAACCCTAGTGTAGTCCATAGGGGGGGTTTTCCCACTATAGAATAATTGGCGACCATACTGGGGAAGCCTCTAGGGTTTTTAGGGGATATTGTTTTGGGTGTTTTAATTGGTTTGATTACCTTTTTTGAGTTTTTGTAAGTTGTTGAGTCTTTAAGGGATTTTGTTCTACCATACTAGTACTCCATGCCTTGTCAGCCTTGACTATTAGTTTTCTTTTTTGAGAGGTTACAATGGTTTAAGCAGGCTCTAGTGGGTTTGCACGTGTACATATGCACCCTACCTTTAGACAAAATGTGTACATAAGCAGGTTTCTTAAGTGTTAGTAGGGTGCCTGTGTCAAGAAGCCTTTTCCTTAAGAAGGTGCAATCAAATTCTTCCCTAATTGAAGTTTGACTTCTTAGGGATTTCTTGATTTAGTACTGGTCTTTGTAGTTACATTCTGTAGCTTGGGTTTGACGTCAGTTGGCTTGTCTTTAAAAAAAAAAAAAAAATTGTGTTTCCTATCTTTTTTAACTTATTTTCAGCTTGAATTTTTAAGAAAAATGAGTTGCATTTTGAAAAAAAATTACCCCTCATGGCCAGGGGGGCATGAATCATGTATTCATAAATTTCTTTTAGAATATTTTGTTACTTCTGCTTTGATTGGAAGAAAATATAAAAAAAAAAAAAAAAAAAATGTTTGTTAGATCTCTTTCTTTCTTGGCATTTACTTTGCATCATTATTTGAAAAAGAAAAATAAATTAGCATAGCATTGTGTTTTATTCTAATTTAAAAGCATTTCAAAAGAAAAATAAGAAAGATAATCCTTCTATGCTAGTGTTCTTATTAGTTTCATTTTTCGCAAGAGTCTTAACAACATCAGTTGCACTACAACACCCTTTTTGAGTAAATCAAGCTTTAAAAAGAATGCTAATTAAAATCAATTAGACTTCATGTTTGTAGATTCCATTAACTAGTCTAGGATAGAGCCTTGATTTAGGTTGGAGAGGAAACTCTTCAAGGCTATAAAACAAACATTGGAGTCTATGCTAGGGAGTGTAAAAAGTCCAGTAAACGTGAAAGTTATCCGGGACCCCCCTCTAACACAGGGGCTAAACACGAGGTCGCGTGTAGAAAGGTAGTGGAGATAACCCCCCCAAAGCCGGACCAAGTGTAGTGGGGAACACATATTGAGGAATTGTCATGGGATTCTGTTGGTTGCATTTTACTACGAAGATTTGTGTACCTTGAATCCATTCCACTTTCTTCTGGACCACTTTCTTTCGATACCCTCGGTAGGTTTCAGGCTTAGTTAACCTGCTCATTGCAGTCCACCCAACTATCGACTGTACCCGCCTAGTGACTGTTCATGAGATGACAAATTAGTTGCATTTATTTTAGGGACTTACACATGTGAATGAGGGGGTATACCACGGTACCTAGGGCAGACATCGAGCCACGCTTTGCAGAGTATACCCGAAGGGTGCTTCCACGTTTGAGTTGTACTTGCACCGGTAAGATGCTCTAGTGTTTGCTGGCATAACTAATCTTCCTACTAGATAGTGGTCTGCTTGATTTTCCTTTAGTAATCTTTTGTGTGTGCTCTGTGCTCCTTAGTTTTCCATAGTGAGTTAGTTAGTCATTTCTTTGGGTCTCTAACCTATGGTGCTAGACTGCCCACTCCACCGGTCGTGAGGAATTTTCGGTCTTTTGCTTAGAAATGTGGAGCCGCCTCTTTATAAGCGTTGTTTTGATAACACTAGTTCTTCAGAGTCAACGTGTGAGACTTTTACAAACTTGAACGATCCCGCAAGGGGAGAAACTGTGCATAATATCTTCATGGATAAATTTATTGATGATACCAACCAAGGAACCCATTCGCAAGGGGATTCTTCTGCTTTTCATTTCTTCGGAAACATTGGTGTCCCTTTGATGGCCACTTTGTACATTCCTGGGTTGAATGTGGGACTACCGGTCTGGTTGGGTATCATTCCAAATGTCCTGAATGCTCTTGACACTTCTCAGTTAAGAACCTTATGTCATGGGCACCATGTTGATGTTCCTTCATCAACAAACTCTTCTCCTCCTCCTTCTCCTGCCTCTGGTGAAAGTATAGTTACTAGTAATCAAAAGTCTAAACAAAATAGAAAGAGGAAGAATAGGAAGAAGAAAAAACCAACCTTTGCGAGTCATGTTGGAGATAGGTCCTTGACCTCTGCAAGCCATGTTGAATACCAACACCCAACCTCTGCAAGTCATGCTGGGGAAAGCACTTAGCCTCTATGAGTCATACTAGAAATAGGTCTCTAGCCTCTGCGAGTCATGTTATTGACCCATCACCAACCTCTACAAGTCATGTTGGATATGTGTAACCAACCACTGCTAGTCATGTTGGGGGCATTGATTCTGTTGAGAAACTTAGATGGATAGAACGTAAGCCTAAGTTCCCTTGTAATCTTTGCAAGGGAGATCACCTTACTCATAGGTGCTCTGACATTCCAGTGGTACAAAGATTGTGGTCCCTGTCTGCAAGCTCTTATGATTCTGAGTCTTTTGAGGTTTCCTCAGAGTCTATTTAGCCATTGGTTGAAAAAGTGGTCATGTCGATGCAGTCATCAGCTGATCCCACTCCTCTTTTGGGGGGTGAGGTGCCTTTAGACCATGTGTTCTCGCAGCCTATTCAGCCATTGGTTAAGAAAGTGGTCATGCCGATGCAGTCATAGGCTGATCCCACTCCTCTTTTGGGGGTTGAGGTGCCTTTAGACCATGTAGTCTTGCATCCTATTCAACCATTGGTTGAGAAAGTGGTCATGTCAATGGAGTCATCATCTGATCCCACTCCTATTTTTGGGTGTGATGTGCCTTTAGACCATGTAGTCTCACAGCCTACTCATCCATTGGTTGAGAAATTGGTCATGCTGTTGCAGTCTTTGGTTGATCCCACTCTTCTCTTGGGGAGTGATGTGTCTACTGACTATGTTTTTATCATTTCTAGTTGAGTACTTTCATAACAAGGGGGCATTCCACTCGCTTCGAACACACCCCCTCCAAGCCCTAGGATGGTTTCCTTTGATTGGAATGATCTTGTTGAGCCATGTATTCTTTCTTCCGCACCGTTTCAAGCAAGGTTTGAAGTTAATTAAACAAACATTTATCCATGTATTGTGGATGAAGGAGCCTCTACAAGTATTTTATCCTCCTCAGTGGAAAGTCTTGGGATCTCCCGAGCTTGTGTCTGCTTTCCATGAGCTGTTGGCATTTGACATATGTCCTAGTGAATATTTGGGGATTCTTCCTCAGTTTCCTATCTCATTAGGTGGGAATATTGTCCTTGTCAATGTTATAGTGGTGCAAGGCTCGTTATATTTTAATATGCTTCTCGAGTGTGATTATGTATATGCTATGAATGTTGGGGTGTCTACACTCTTCCGAGTGATGCATTTCCCTCACAATGGAAGCATTGTCACTATTGACCAGCTGGCATTGGATAATCACCATACTAATTCAATGTTATTTCAGACTACCCCTTTATATGTTCCTAGTGTTCGTGTAGACTCTACCTCGCCACGGGTTAATTATGTGGCATCTTATCCTTAGTGTTCAATTGCTTTTGAGCAGGAACCTTTACAATCATTTTTTCCTTCTTAAGACTTGGTCTTAGAAATTGATCCATTGGTTTATCCAATGGGGGAAGGGGAGCCATTGCTTCCCCCTCTAGGTCCAAGTGATCTTTAGTCTCCTTCTGAGTCTGATCTCGTTGTTTGTATATCCTCAAGCCCTCGTGCTTGTGGTTCTTCGTTGATAGACTCTGTTGGTCCTGGCTAGATCCTCCATCGTCATATAGAATATGATTAGTTTAATTCACCCTTTGGGACTGTCAAACCTTTTTTGCATGATTTCTCGGATTTTGAATTGCCCTCAGATGAAGCTATCCTTGAAGCCATGACTACGGTTTCTATATTGTGGGAGGACTTACATCGTGGTTTGTGTTTTCTTCCCTTTTGGGAGACTTTCCAAGTTGACTATAGAAGAGACTCTTGGCTTAAGTCGGGCAGTGGGCTCTACCTGAACCAGTTTCATACATGAGTCATAGCCCCCTAGATTCTTCTTTAAGCCCTTTTCAAACTCTCTAAACATGAAAATATTGTCGAGCGATCTTGTTTTCCTTCACGCTCGCCAAATTAAAACTTGAAGGAACGTCTGTCCGACAGTAGTTTACTCCTTTTTCGGTCCAGACGGTCAATTGTACAAACAAAGGTATACTCTAGGAGCTTTGGTTTTCTATCAGAGTATTCTTAGGTATACGTTTAACCCTTTTTCGGGCCCGAGGGACTAAATTTATGAAAAAGGAACCTCCATAGAGTTTGTAGCTAAGCTCTTTTCAGAATCCCTAAAATTGAAAAGATAGCCAAGTGACCTTGTTCCTTCACAATCATTAAACTCGTTCAGAAGAATGTCCTCTACGGAGTCCATAGTTAATCTCTTTTCAGAATCCTTAAAATTGAAAAGATCATCGAGTGACCTTGTTATTTCACACTCGTTAATTGTTTCATAAAAACATCTACTGGCATGAGTTTACCCCTTTTTTGACCTATAGATTAAGGAGGAAAAAGGTACACCTTGGGAGATTCATATCATCGGGAGAGTTCTCCTGAGTAAATTTCACTTTTTTCGGGCTAAGGAAACTAAATCTAGAAAAAAGCAATGAATCCATAGTTAAGCTCTTTTCAGACTCTGTAAAATTGAAAATATTTTTGAGTGATCTTGTCTTTGTCACACTCATTAAAATGGTTTTGAATAGATGTATTTTCAGTGCTAGTTTACCCCTTTTTCGAGTCGACTAGACTATCTTCAAAAAAGGTACCCCAGTGGAGTCTTCTTTTATGTTTTTTCAGACACTCTAAAAATGAAAAATTACTGAGCTTACATTCTCTGGGATCATTTAAAATTACATTGAAGGATGTTATCATTGTGTCTTATTAATTGCATATGCATCTCTACATTTTTGGCCTAATGTTAGTTCCATGTTTCTCTCAACTGAACCTTTGAAGCATGCCTTATACGCAAGCCTTGTAGCACTTTGCCTTTGTGGCTTGACACCTTGACCCATGGAGGAATTTTCCTAAGTGTTCTTTTTCCCGCACATGTCTCCTTGCTATGAGAACTAGTTTATTCCTTGCACTTGGAACTAGTATGCTTGCGACACTTGTTCCTCCTTTGTAACGTATCATTCCTTTATTGTTTTTCAAGCTCTCCAAAATATTGAAAAAGAGAAAAAAAACAAATATACCCCAAAAAGAGGATGGGAAAAGTATTTTCTTTTTATGGTAGCTTAATGAGTCTCCCTTGGACAAAGAACATCCTTTCATTTGTTCTTCAATCTTTGGGATTTAATATGACCTTAGGAAGTTGTTCTCGCTACATAGAGTTTTGTCCTCCTCCGTTTGGTTATTCTTCCAAACACATGGAGATTTTGTGTTTCCTCCTGCATCATGAACTTATGTCAATGTCTTGTTGCCTGATTCTGATCATCATTCGTGATATTGTACAAGGGAAGTTTTACCCAACTTGAGTCGGTCTTTCTGCAGTTTGTCTCTTGCCCTCATGCCCGACCATCCCGAAAATCCAATCAAGTCCTTGTTTGAAATCAACGAAGTTATATTCCTGATCACCAAGATCCTCTTGTCTATACCCTGACGAGTCATCGAAGACCCCTGGGTAGTGATGTCGTACACTCACATTATACTCGTACCCAAGTTTTGAATATATTGAAGTTGTTTCTCAAGCTCTGAAGACCTCATCTCCAGACATCAGGCATCATTGGCTTTTTGAAGATGGATACTATACATGTATATCTTTTATTTTGAGATGTATATCCGCTATGTATTACTCGTGGATACACTTTATATAGTTATATGACATGGATCTGTAGTGTATTTGATTGGAAACCATGATTTATTTCATCCCGAGCATGGGTATGCCCACCTCGGTGAGACAATTTTTATTTTTCAGATGGCACCTCTCGAACTATATTTTCGAGCTCACTCACTTGTACATTGGTGAAAATTTGTAATGTATTTAAGCCATTAGATGCTCTTATGACCTCACACATTAGGGGGCATCTATTATAACCCTAAATTGCACCATACATGCATACCTAGCATCAAGCCATCTTACTTACTATTTTTACAAGACAACACTGAACAACTCTTCTTAAAAACATAATTTTTGAAGATGTACACGCCCTGCATTGCTACTTCCCACATACGTATGCTAGATTCACCATTACAACCCGCGTATACCCACAAAAGTTGCAAAAAAATAAAAAAATTGCAAGGGATTCATTGAGATTACGGGCTATTGGGTAGTTTCCCAACTAATCCACCTCCTACAACCCATCACCCAACCGAATAACCATCATTTTTTCATATAAAAGGAGGTGTTGGGGTCTCGCTCCAAGGAGAAACATAGCTATAGTGAAACTATGCCCATTTCACTTTCCCCCCTTGCCCCAAGAATTTGCAGCCACATTGTGAGTTTTGAGACAAAATTCCCTATTCTTTCCTTTTTCCTCATTTATAAGCCTATGCCCATTCTCTAGAGAGAAGTGTGAGAGAAAAAGGATACATGGAAGTAGTTGGATCTTGGTGAAGAGGATCCTAGGACCGGGTTCGAGGAGAGGTTGTCGATCTCATTTTGTAAGTGACTTTGTGATATTAATATAAAGAATTACTTTTTCCATCCTGCCATATAATGTGTTCAATCTTCATGTTTGATTTACATTTTGTTATGACACCTAACCCACTAATTCATATATAAGATGCATGTTTATAGTTTCTTGTTTGTCTTTTGGTGAATGAAGGTCAGCCTTGGCAGGAGACTTGCAGTCAAGAAGCGACCGAATGCGAAAGGATTGACACCGGATGCAGAGTTTAAGGTAAGAGTATTGGATCCTTATACTTTTTACTTTATGCATGAATGTGGGGTATTGTCAGGATAGTTGTTAAACATAGGAGACTTTAGATGGTTAGTCCATAGGGAGGGTTTTCCCACTCTAACAATAGTATACATCATGTTTTTTCCGGTGGTAGGTGGAACATCATGTGGATCATCATGGTTGAGGAGAAATGGATTTTTGAATATGACAAAGTGAATTTAAGAAGGAAGTACAAGTCGGCCTTGAAGATAATTAAAGAAAAGAATTACAAAATAAGAAAGTGTCAAGTTGGCCCTAATGTTAAAAGGAAGTGACATAAAGGGTATAAATACATATCATTATACATTTATTTTAAATACACGCATGTGTATTTCATAGGGAGGATGAAGTCTTTTGGTAATGTGTTCTAAGGTATGTTATTTATAGTTCATGTTACCATTTTATCTATAACTTTGTTTCTAGAATGATTCAGATGGTGAAATTGGTACGTTGTTGAGAAGACATATCTAGGTACCTATGGTAAAAATTTCATCTCTTTATTCACTATACTTTTGGAGATACACTCTGTGGAAGATAGGGGTTTTGACTAGCCCTGAAGCTAGTCATAAACAGGTGTTCCAGGTAAAATAGTCATAAATTCTTCATAGAGAATACAAATGAAGTGAGACAAATTTAATTGGAAAGAGTACATGATGTAGTTTCTTTTGTGTGAATTTCAGAATCTAATGTTAAATATTGAGTGCAGATCATTATGTACAAGTTCGCTCTCCTGAATAAACTAGAATTGAATAAGGTCTACCATTCTCTCTGTAACTTCTTTCTGGGGAGGATTCAATGAGTGAAAATTGGAGAAGTTTCATAGAACACATTGAGTTATATTATCTACATGATCAGAGTATTCTAAGAAGTGAATAATTGCAGAAGTTGAAGAAGTCTCATGAAGCATTATCAGGTTCTATGTGATGGTTAGTTGATGGTGATGATTTAATATAAAGTTTTATTATCTCTCATATATTCCTGGGCGGAAGGAAGGGGAAAGGATGGAGAGGTCAACCCTCTCTTGATATTGGAGGATTGTATCTTACTTTTGGAGTTTTATCCCTCCCTTTATATTTGGAAGATGGAGCTACCTTTGGAAGCCATTACTTCCCTTGAACAATAACTATTGATTATTTCTCATATATTGTGCATGGTGTATTGTGGTGTATTGGTGTAACTCTTATAATATTGTTCATTGCTCATTGGATATAATTGAATGGTTTATGTATAAGTTGATTTTGTTTTTTTAAATTGTACTTGATACTAATTCACCCCCCTCTCAGTATCATCATCAGTCCACACCTATCAGCCAATCTACATCTACAGTTTAGAAAAATTGTGAGGTGGGTGATGTGTGGTTAATATATAAATGGTTTTTCGGGTGAAAAATATTTTCGTCAGAAAGATTCTTTTGACCGAAAAAACGTTCGGCCGAAAAATCATTTCAGCCGAAAGACTCTTTCGGCTGAAACAACTTTCATCCGAAAATATTTATCGGAAAAAAAAAATTCTGGCTAATATGGTACACGAAAGTCGAGGCAATCGTCCCAGTACCGTTTGATTTGACGTCCAAAGGTTCGGCTAAAAAAAATTTCAGCTGAAAATATATGTCTTTCGGCCAAAAGAAGTATTAGTTTGGTCGAAACAATGTTAGTAGGAATTTTGGAAACCTAATTCTCACAAAAGTGTTACCCAACTTTATGATTTTACCCTTATTCAACCACCCCCCCGCCCTCTCAGCATTCTAACATGTGATCCTACCCCTTTTAGTCATTTGAAGAACAACCATTATGCTGAGATAATGCTTGAAGGAGCTCTTAGCACCATAAGTTGTCCTTAGACTTCTTGAAGGACAAGCCCAGTACCCATTTGATTCTTTAGGATGAATTGGTTTTCGGATTTAGGTAGGATCAACAAGACTCTACGAGAAATGGAAAGGGAAGAAAGCTTATTGTAGATGAGTGAGCTACCATTGGGCATGGAGTCATAAACACCCTACATATTGAAGGAAGTCAAAATGCATACCAAACAAAAGGTTATATAATGATGGAAAGAATATTGAAGATAATGAAAAAGATACGAATATCCACCAATAAGGGATCCTCTCTGCAAAGTGAATGAGAACATCACTTGAAAATAAAATGATCAACAAATAAGGCACAACAGATCCTTTTTTGTTCAAGAATTTATAAATCAAATGAAACTATGATCATCAGACACTGCAGTTTATTCAAGCAAGAAGATGACAAGAAAAATGGAAACAAAGAGATTTAAAATTTTGTTAATGCCACTCTCATGAATATTTAATGGAAGAAAATGTTAACATCATGTGCCAATCTGACACAACTTTATCCTACTCCTAAAGCCCCTCTCAGGTCTAGAGCCAAACCCATATACATTCCATATTACAAAATATATAGAAATTCTCCATTCCCCGAGCTGTAGGATTTGAATTCAACTGACTTCTTCATTATAGATGTAGTTACAATGAAAATAGAAAATAATTGCAAACTGTCTACTGGAATATAGGGTTCAGTTTTTTATTTAATAAATATACACAAAACATAACACAATACACGAGTATAGTATAAAAATTAAAGGTTCTTTGAATCCTCATAGTGACCTAGAATTTCCTTTACAGTTGGCAGTCCAATCAGATGCTGATCTGGCCATCTATTTCACTTTTCCAGGGAGGAGACAGGGTTCGCTGCAAAATGCATTCTACATCACTTTCATGGCGAGGGCTCACTGCGAAAGCTCTGTACTAGTATGTCTTCAAACTAGGATTCAATCTTTGACTTGATAATTATGTGCTTTGCCATCTGTTTACTTCTTTTGCTAAGGAATGCCAACATTGCTCTGTCATCATTTATCTTGATTCACTTAGTAGAAATTTCAATATTGACTTCTCATCAAAAAAACTTTCTTCCACTAGAGTCCATCCAAGATTGATTAAATCAAAGGAAACATCCATTGTGTTATCTCCATTTCGATGAACATTTTCAAGCTAACCCTTCATTTTTGTCGACCCTATGTTTTGCTCTTAGCATTAACTTTTGGCAAGAAGAGTGAACATAGATGGTTTCTGTATTTTTATGAAAATATTTCCTCTCTCAAGTGATCCTTCAATAAAGAGTCCATTCAGAGAATTATTCCATTTAAAACAACATATTTTCACACGCCAACACTTGGATGTGGAAGTTTGAATTCCTATGTGATGAACCCAATTCTTCAAAAGATGATCCCATATCTACTCCCTGGCATCAGTGTGGAAACATATCACATGGATCGTCTCAGAAACCAAACATAGAGTAGATTACCAACTGAATATGTACAACTATAAACAAACATATTAAGCCTTGCGATACTTGGAGCTCATTGAAATGCACTGGAATGAGGCGATGGCTGAATTTTTTTCAAATAAATAGATCTATTACCACCACCTCAACGTTCTTTATATGGATGTTCTCTTATACTCCTGGGTACAATTGGTTTTTATGAACTCTGGCTTGACTTTAATGGACATGTAGAAACCCTCTTGACAACTGCAAGTTTACCCTATCATCTAGATGTTCGATAATTGGTGGCTTGGATTCTTGTTACCATGTTGTGCACTCAATATTTGGATATATGTTGATTTCAATGCTGACATCTGAGCTTAGGATTTATTGCCTTGAATATGGTGCTCTTATATAACAAAGGGATTAGTGCTTATAGTCTATTGTTCATAGACATATCTCAGATGTATAGCAAGAATGTAAAAATGACTAGTCATATTGTCAAGTGTCCAATGGTCTATTCAACGGGTAGTGCAAAAAAATTCCCTCGTGGCACGTCCTATCGGTGCCTTGTTACTTGGTTGTGACAGTTGGTGTTTGGATTTGCGATGAGGGTCAGTGAGGTTTGATTTTGAATTGTCCCAAAATATTGGTAATTCAAAACATAAACATGGTTTGGAGGACCTTTGGAAAATTGGTCAAGGACTACGGTTTAATAAATCCTCCCTTTTTTTAATTTATAAAATCAATAACATTATTTTATAACAAAATAAAATAAAAAATGATTTTTTTCAATTAGATTATTTTGGGCATTCAACTTTCATCAACCAATACCTATAGAGGATTGATCAAATGGAAGCTTTTTTTTTAAGGAAGCGAGAGGATATATGAATTTCGACACAAGAATAAGGGACTTTAGAAACTCTATTCAAGTCGAGACAATTTTAGTGCTAACATTGGCTCCTACTGGGGATGTCATCCTCCCTTAGAGGTGACAAAGAACATGCATACCCTATTGCTAATCCATTGGGCTGCTCCCAACTCGAAAAATACAACATGCTCTGACTTGCGACCTTCAACTGAATCCAAATGAAAATTGAAACCTGAAGCTGCAAACAGTCACACTGCAAACCTGAACTAAAACTATAGGATGCAAGATGGAAGTTCATTGAGATATCTAATGAAAATCAAATGTTTAAAAATTGAAAATTAGAACTATTGAAGCTAGCATGTTGAAAACTGTTATACTACTGAAAAGGATGCTCATAGTGTTGATCTTATTCACACACCTTCCTACTCTAAGCTTCTCCATGAGTTGCTTAATCAAGTGAAATCAAAGACCCAGTGAAACCATGTAAGCATCTTATCCATTGGATTAATTCTTCGCATGTGTTTCCTCAGGTACAAAATAGAAAAACTTCTTACTGGAAACTCAAATAAAAATTACAGAAAAATTCAATGTTGATAAAATTTGAAAAACATGGCTTCTTCACTGACTCCAAAATGGTCCACATAAGAATGTATATTGATCTAATTTTGTAACAACACTCTAACTTCTCTCTTGTCTTCATTAAAATCCAAATGTTGACCATCATGGCAAGGCTAAAGCATCTGATGAGATTGCTACAAGTAAAAATATTTTGAACAAAAAAACATGGTTGAATGCAATATTAAATCTTCATCATCCCTTTTTTCAGATTCACAATTTACCAATGGATGCAAACTTGAACTGATTAGATCCTCCATGTAACCAACTATTGGGTCATGAAAAACATGAGAAGAATGTTGACTTATAAAACTATGAAAAATCTACTTCATCAATTGGAATGAAGAAAAGCACAAGGGTAGAGTATTTCCTTCAGCCGATTCACAATTTTCATCATGTTCAATAGCATAAATATGATACATAGGCTGATTGCTTTCACAAATTTGTTGAGACTGAACATTCGTTGACTGAGAACATGCAACTAACTACTCTAAAAAATCAACATCATAATCATCATTGTATTCATCATACCTGGTAAAATCAACCACATCTACAATATCATCATCCAAGAAAATTGGGAAATCACCTTGTTCCTCAATAGGAAGCTCTGCACTTTCATGACATTCTTCACCGAAGATTTCGAAAAAATTCATGGTGTAATCATTTCTCTGCTTATGATGAAAATCATTAAAATTCAAATCGGCAGCAAAACATTTTGGGACAATAGCTTGTGGATTAGAAAATTGGTCATTATTCTCTACAAACACATCCTGCTGACATCCTTCAAGAAGACTTATGAAACAATCAACCTCTTTATTATCATACACAATCGCTTGTTCCTCATCTTTTAACTCCTCATACTCAATCTGATATGATAGATTAACATAGGCTTGGAGGTTGCTTCTATTTCCTGAGCATCGGAAAAAATTTGTTGTAGGGTCACAAACTTCCTCTCCATGAGAAGAAAAGATAATCTAAATGTAATGTTGTTGCATAACACAACATAGTAGTAGCTTCAGGGAGTTGGATTTCTTTATGCATCTTGTGATAGAAACTAGAAGACCTCTTACTGAACATTGAGATAGTTTCATCCCTTTGTCTCTGCATAGCATGAAACTCTGAAAGATATTGATCCCATGAATTTCTTTCACCCCAAAACTACAGAAAGACTTTTCTCAGTTCCTCCCATGAGATAATGGATTTGGGTTGTAAGTGTCACAACCATTACTTGGCATCCCCTTGTAGTGATTGCGAAAAAATTCTCATGTAAACATAAACATGTTCAATTTCAAAAAAGGTCTGTGAAATTCTCAAAGGCTTCAATGTGATTTTCAGCTGAAAGTTTAGCAATTTCCCCATCAAACTTGGGAAGGTACTTATAATGATTCGAAGGAAAATCGTGAAGAAGATGGCGTAATTTTAGTGTTCTATATCTGTCTTGAATCTTGGAGGGTTGAGGCTTATACACAAGAGGTACAATAATAGCCTTGACCTCTTGAGGCTCACAAGACTGATTAAGATAATCATATGGCTTGAATGAAGTCTCTTGGTCAAAATCATTCATGCAAGGAGAAGGTATATCTATAGCTTTTAGAGAAGGATATACAAATGCAGATCTGTGGTGATCATTTAAAAGGAGAAATCAATGGAAGAATCTTTTAATATGTAGATAAGAGGTAACTGATGAAAAATACTAATATATCATGGAGAAAACTCAATCTTTGGTACATGGTTTTTCCATAATTCCCTTCCATATTTCTATCAAATGAGCTCGTCCTCCAAAGGAGTATTTGAATTTGATTGAAACTTGATTGGAGTCACCAGGTGAATGATGCAGTTTGTTCTGTATCACGAGCCCTTGTTCACCATCAAGTGTTGGTCATAGTCTTTGTCATACATCCCAAGGAAGATATCTTCATGTCTTCGTACCCCGACAACGACGCCATAAATGTTACCACCAAGAGTTGTCCTTAGACTACTTGAAGGACAAGCCTAGTACCCATTTGATTCTTTAGAATGAATTGGTTTTGGGATTCATGTAGGATCAATAATATTCTACGAAAAAGGGAAAGGGTAGAAAGCTTACTAAAGATCAATGAGCTACCATTGGGCATGGAATCATAAACACCCCACAGATTGAAGGAAATTAAACTGCATACCAAACAAAAGTTTATATAATGATGTAAAGACGAATGAAGATAATGACAAAGAGAAGAATCTCAACCGAGAAAGGATCCTCTCTACAAAGTGAATGAGAAAAACACTTGAACAAAATAATGATCAACAAGGAAGGAACAACGGATCCTTTGTTGTTCAAGAATTTGTAAATCAAAGGAAACTATGATCATCAAAAATTGTAATTTATTCAAAAAAGACAATGACAAGAAAAATGGAAACAAAGAGATTTAACATGTTGATAATGCAACTCTCATGAATCTTTAATGACGTAAAATGTTTACATCATGAGCCAACAGTCTTACAATTTGACTCACACAACTTTCTCCTGCTGCTCAATCCCCTCTCGGGTCTATAACCAAACCCATATACATTCAAGATTACAAAATATATAGAAATTATCCATTCCCCAAGATTTGTGATTCGAATCCAAGTGACTTCCTAATTATAGATGCAGTTACAATGAAAAATAGAAACTAATTGCAAACTGTCTACTGGAATATAGAGTTCAAGTTTTTATTTAATAAATACACACAAAACACAAAAACAAATACATGAGTTTAGTAGCAATATGAAAGATTCTTTGAATCCTCATGGTGACTTGGCATGTCCTCTACAACTGGCGGTCCAATCAGATGTTGATCTAGCTATCTGTTTCGCTTTTGCAGTGTGGAGACACAGTTCGCTGTGAAACACATTATAAAACACTTTCGCAGTGAGGGCTAGCTATGAAAGTTTTGTACTATTCTTTCTTCAAACTAGGACTCTATCTTTGACTTGATGATTATGTTATTTGCCATATGTTTTCTTCTTTTGCTAAGGAATCGCCAAAATTGCTCTGTCATCATTTAGCTCGATACACTTGGTACAAAGTTCAATATTAACTTCTAATCAACACAAATTATTTACAGTGGAATCCTTCCAATTTTGATTAAATCAAAGGAAAGATCCATTGTGCTATGTCAATTTCGATGAACATTTTAAAGCTAACCCTGCATTTTTGTCTACCCTTGTTTTGCTCTTAGCGTTACTTTTTAGCAAGAAGAGTGAATAGAGATGGGTTTCTGCGTTTTTATGAAAATATTTCCTCTCTCAAGTGATCCTTAAATAAAGAGTCCATTCAAAGCATGATTTAATTTAAAACAAGATATTTTCACTCCCCAACACTTGGATGTGCAAGTTTGAATTCCTGTGTGATGAACCCAATTCTTCAAAAGCTGATCACATATCTACTCCCTCGCGTCAGTGTGGAAACATATCACATCCATCGTCTCAAAAACCAAATGCAGAGTAGATTACCAACTGAATATGTATAGCTATAAACAAATATATTAATCCTTGTGAGACCTAGAGCTCATTGAAATGCATTGTAATGAGGTGATGACTGAAAATTTTCCAAACCAACAAATATATTACCACCACCTCGGTGTTCTTTATATGGATGTTGTCTTTGACTCCTGTGAACACTTGGTTTTTATGAACTATGGCTCAAATTTAATGGACACGCATAGACCCTCTTGAAAACGACAAGCTTACCCTATCATCCGGATGTTCGACAATTGGTAGCTTGGATTCTTGCTAGCATGTTGTGCACACGACATTTGGATATATGTTGATTTCAATGCTGGCATTTGAGCTTGGTATTTCTTGTATTGAAGATGGCATTCTTCTATAACAAAGGGCTTATCTCTTATAGTCTATTGTTCATAGACATATCCCACGTGTATAGCGGGCGCGTAAAAATGACTAGTCATATTGTCAAGTGTCCAACGATCATTTCGATGCGTAGTGCACACAAATTCCCCCGTGGCTCCTCCCCTCGGTGCCTTGCTAATTGGTTGTGACAGTTGGTGTTTGGAATTTTGACGAGGTTTGGTGAGGTTTTATTTTGAATTTTCCCAAAATTTTGGTAATTCAAAACATAAACAAGGTTTGGAGGGCATTTGGAAAATTGGTCTAAGACTAGGGTTTAATAAATCCTCCCCCTTTTTTTTTAATTTATAAAATCAATAAAATGATTTTATAATAAGATAAAATAAAAAATAATTTGATTAAAATAGATGATTTTGGGCATTCAAATTTTATAAAGAAATACCTTTAGAGGATTGACCAGATGGAAGATGTTTTTAAGGAAGCGAGAGGATATATGAATTTCAACAAAAGACTTTAGAAAATGTGTTCAAGTCGAGACAATTCCAATGCTAACATAATGATCCATATTGATGTCGGTGGCCTCCCACCTATTCCAACTGGTTCATTTTAGCAGTTTGTTTCCTAGTTTTCGAGTCCCTCACTTGCGGGGTTGTTTTGAGGCCCTAAACAACGTTTTTAGGGCTCGTCATAGTCGGAAATGAACTTTAATAAATAACGACAAAATGTGTAGTCCTCATATAGACCTTTCCAACGGGCTATCGTGCGCTTAAAATGGAGATAGTATGCAAAAGTTACGACCTCGAGAAGTTGATGTACTAACTTACCAAAAATGGGCCCACATGACTTTTGGTGCTTCATCTCCTAGGGTTAGGTTTTTGGATGTCTAGGGATTTTGACATTCTTGTTTATTGTAAAAAGGCCTTTAGAGCCTCATTGCAAGGATCTTCTTGCGAATGAGTGCATTCGTTACATCTCTTCTTAGAGATAAGCTGCCACCATTCCAGCAAGCTTGTTTTCTTTGTTGCATTTTACAGTTTCAGCTTATTTCCTTATTGAATATAAAACCAGTTTTATTGTATCTCTGTTATTCAATGTTAATCATCTTTTAATAATCTGTATTCATTTCGTTCTGCTCATAAAATCCGGATCACATGACCATTAGAGGAACTTAGGCCATTGGCTTCGAGGCAGTGCCGACAGCTCGAGTCAGGTTGTAACCACTCATTTTTACCATTTTCAATAAAAGTTTTCTCTTACCCCCATACATGTGTAAATTGATTTCAATCTCTTGATATATGCTAGTTTTCTTCATATACTTGAATATTTTCACATGATATGTATGACTTGAATCTATAACTACCTTGTTGCAGCATAGGTTTGGTCTTCTTTTGCATATTAATACCAGTGAAAATCGGGAGCAACATCGAAGGTGGAGAGCGAGGATCGACATTAGACATAAGATACAAGGTGTGAGGCCTCACCTTATCTCTCTCTCTCTCTCTCTCTCTATTTCACTTCTTAAGTAGTTATTCTTCTCATAGCATTGCTGTATGTTAGGGTATATTTATGTCTTTTATATATGGTGTTGTTCTTTTGTGACATGACCCAAGGTCACAGGGGAAAAATCCTTTAATAGAATTGGTGACCATAATGGGGACATTTTCTCCTAGTTTGGGTTGGTATTAGGGTGTCTTATGTTGTCTTTGACTTCTGTGAATTTTCTTCTTTTCTAGGTTTCCTCTTAAAGCATCTACCATCTAGAAACTTTCTCTAAGTTTTTGGTAGCCTCCTTCTGGATTAGCTTTTTTATTTTTCAAGTTTTGTAGAATCATCCATGATTTTTCCCTTTGTGAGTCACGGATATCCGCGATTTTCCCATGTATGACCCATGGATGTCCACAAGTCCTAGTGTACACAGTTGCAGATCTATGTATCAAACTTGCTTTGTAAGCCTTTTTTCTTTCTCGTGAGAGGGTCTGGTATGGTTCTACATTACAAATTGACCCCGTTGGGTTTTCTTTTTCTTTTTATTTCTTTGTTAAGTCTATGAAAATTCTCAAGTCATTCTAAAATTTCTTGCTCTTGGTTTCCAAGTGTTTTTGGATTACATTTAGTCTCTTTGCTACATTTTGAGTTTTGGAATTTATACCCATTTTTTCAATATTTTCTATTTGTATTTTTTCTTTTCTTTCACATAAACCACGGACATATTCTACCCTTATATTGGGATGAAGTGTAGATTTTAGTGCAAAAAACATGTAAGTGTTGGTCATATATGTGAGTCATACAAGGCCAAATCGTGGATATCCACGCTTTGTGTAAGGCCAAACCATGGATAAAATTCATCCACACTTCCTAAAGTGATAAAAACCATTTATATAAGATTATCTCCATGAATCACAGTGACGTGACCTGTGGATTCCTCCAAAAAGTGAGTTTTTTTGTTTGTTTTTAGCCTTTTTGGAGCCTTGTTTTAGCTAGTTTGGGGGTCTTTTTTGGGGAGTTTGGTCCTGAATTTTTTTGTGGCCTCTAGGTGGTTAGTAAGTCCTTAAATTTTTGTGTAAAATATTTTTTTTGTATCTATCTTTGTCTCCCTTTTGGCCCTTGGATTACATGACTATAAGACTAGTCCTCTTCTCAAGATCTTGGTTTTTTTTTTCATTGTTGTGGTCATCTTTGAAACTTGAGTTTATATTTGAGTTCAAGACTTTTATTTTGTGTTTTCTATGTATTCTTTCAAACATAAAAGTAAATTTCTTTTATTTCTTTTAGCATCTTTTGTTTGTTTTTCTTTGGTATAAAGAAAAAGAAAACAAAAAAAACATAGTTTTTCTGCTAGTTAGGTCTCTTTCTTTCTTTCCATTGTTTTGCATTTTTATTTGAAAAATAAAAATATGTTAGAATAGGATTTTGGTTTATTTTCATATTGAAATCATTTCAAATGAAAAATAAAAAATGACATCCTTTTGTTTTCTTCTTTTTCTTTTCTCAAAAGGATGCATTATGCATTTTGCATATAAAGAGAAAAAATTGCATTTCAAGGTTTGAAGGATTGTTCATAAATTTTCTTTTTGAAACTCTTTTTCATTTGAAGAATTAGTGTAATATTTTCTTTTCCAATGTTCTTATAAGTTTCATTTTTTGTAAGAGTCTCAAACAATATCAGCTTCACTCCATTCCCTTTGAGTAAGAGCAACCGCTAAAACGAACACTAAACTTTAAATCTACTAGACTTTGTTTATAGGGTTCACAAACAAGTTTAGCGTTATGGCATTCGTTTAGGTTAGAGAGTTAATTTATATAAGGCCATAAACCAAAAATAAGAGTCTTATATATAGAGAGTGTTTAAATCCAACTTTCGTATAATTATATTTTCGATCCTCCTCTAACACATGAGGCTAATACGAGGTCGCGTAAAGGAAAGTCGAGGAGAGACCCGTCCGAAGCTTAAATGAGCGTAGTAGAGAGATCGTGTATTGGGGAATTTTTCTGAAGTGATACTAATTCATTTGGTTTTATTCCTCTGAAAATGTTGAACCTAGTTTAGCTTTACCTAAAGCGATACTGACCCTCTCAGCGTCATTCCTCGAGAAGATTTTGACTTAGTTTGAGGTTTTCTAAAGTGACGCTGGCCCTTTTGTAGGAAATCCTCTCGAAGAGTTTTAGGCTTAGTTTCTCTTCCCATACATTTGATCCCTGCGATTGACTATACCCCCTGGACACTGACTGTGAGTTGGTGACCTTAGTTTGCCTTCCTAGGGATCTTAGAGGTGACTATGGGGTTTTGTTGTGGTACCTGGGGAAGATTTTAGATTACACTTTTCAGTACTACTGAAGGGTGCCCCGCGAAGCATGGGTACTTGCACCGAATAAGGATGGTTAGTGGAGGTCAGGATAACTACTTCTCACTACTTCATATTGCTATTTCATGAAACTTAATCAACCCATGCCTTCGTCCATAAGGCCCATTTCCATTTTTTCAATGCTTTGGACTCAAGACCTCATCCACCTATGCGGAAGATTTGGAAAATTTGTTTTCTTGTGATGTTTATATTAGGAATTTTTAGTGGAGTGATTCTTTGTATAGTTGGCCTTAGGTTTTGTCAGTATCATCTCTTTTGGATCATTAATTCAGAGTGGTCGACCAACTACACCACTGGTCAAGAAGGACCCATGTTATTTATTTTGAAAGTGTGGAGCCAACACCGAGAAGGCGTGGGTTTTTATACCATTGGTTCACCAGAGTCAGTGCGTGAGACTTTTATGCACATGAAAAATTCCACAAGGGATGAACCTGTGCATAAGAAAGTAATGTCCAAATTTCTTAAGGATATCGACCAAGTTACCCCTGCCCAAGGAGATTCTTGCACTTTTATTTTCTTTGGAAACATTTGTGCCCCATTGATGGCCACTTTGAACATTCTTGGGTTGAATGTAGGACTATCAGTTTGGTTATGGCCCACTTTAAATGTACTTAATGCTCTTGATTCTTCTCATATAAGCACCTATTTCATGGGCATCGTATGGATGTTGATTCTTCACTTTCTTCATCCATAAAGTTTACTCCTTCTCCTTCTCCCTCTTCTGGTGAAAGTCTTGCTACTAATACCCAAAAGTCTAAATAAAATAGGAAGAGGAAGAGTAAGAAGAAGAAGTCACCAAACTCTGCTAGTCACATTGGATATCTATCACTAGCCTCTACGTGTCATCTTGGGGGAAAGAAACAATCCATTGTGATTCATGTTGGAACCAGGGGTCTATTCACTGTAATTCATACTAGCATTATTTCACCAACCTCTATGCGTCATGTTGGAGATAGGTCAAAAACCTCTATGAGTCATGTTGAGAAAAAGAAACTGACCTCTACAATTCATATTGGGAGTGAAAGTCTAGTCACTGATAATCATACTAGACAAACATTACCAACCTATGCAACTCAAGTTGGAGATCAACACCTAGCCATTGCAAGTCATGCTAGGGGAAATCCACCAGCTACTGCAAGTCATGTTGGGGGAATTGATATGGTTGAGAAGCCTAGACATATAGAATGTAAGCCCAAGTTGCCTTGTAATCTTTGCAAAGGTTATCACCTTACTCATTTGTGCCTTGTTATTGTCGTGGTATGAAGAACCTTCTAGTTCATTTTATGAAGGACCTTCTAGTTCTGAGTCATCTTTGGTTTCCCAACAATCTTTGTTACGAGGAAAATCTCTCTATGGCTAGGGTAAACCACAACAGACGGAAATGACTATAGAAATCAACTCTATCCCAACAACATTCTATATAAACCAATATGCAAGTGAGATAAGAAAGAGGCTTACCTCATCAAGATGTTCGATGAATTCTACCATCAAGCACTTTGACCCAAAGCTATATACCTACAACAATTTCTCAACAAACAAACAAAGAAATCATATGGTGATAATATAAAAGGTTAGCACATTAGTTAGCATAATCCATTAATAAACATGACAAATATTCCCATGGAATAATAATTCAATATATTTGCAAGATATTAATTGGATGAGAAAAGAGTATTTCTATTAATATGTGATCAACAGAAATGAAAATATTACAAACTTATGTGTCGGCCCAATTCAGAACCGAGAAACTAAGTTCCTTCCAGCTGGGCCTCCACCAAAGGCAAGCTCATAAGAGAGAAACAATGAGTTTCTCAATCAATAAGGGAAGAGCTTGGGGGATGAACATTGTGTTTAGACTTAAAGGACAAAGGTATGTAGACTCAATATGAAGTAAATAATTTCTCCAGAATAACTTTGCTCTCGAATTTGAATTCTTTCTCCTTTTCCATAGCTCGAAATTGGTCCATTTATAGCCTTCAAAATGGAGCTGAAGGGTCGAGTTAGAATGTTTCCAGTATATGGAAGGCCAAGGATCAGAGATCTCTTGTCTTGACATGGAAACCCAACATTTAATTTTCATTTTCTGGCACAAATCCTGATGTACGCGGGCTGTAGTGGAGAAACCTACATATACACATGATGTATAGTGTGCAAGATGCGTACATGTGGAAAAATACTTATTTTTAGATCTAGATCTTACAAACAGGGATGATAAGTATGCACGAGGAAATGGAAAAAGGACTTCTTGGCAAGATTGCATAGGGTGAGGAAAATCTTGCTATAACAATTTTTTAAATCATTGGTTGAGCAAATGGTCATTCTGATGCAATCTTCGACCAATACCACTCTCATTTTGGGAGGTGATGCATATCTTGACCATTTTGCCTTGCATTCTATTCAACTAGTGGTTGAGGAAGTGGTCGTTTTTATGCAATATTCAGTCGTTCCCACTCTTCTCTTAGAGAGAGATGAGTGTACCAAATTGGTCTCATCGATGCAATCTTTGGTTGATCCCAGACATCTTTTAGGGAGTGATGCATCTTTCAACTATGCTTTATCATTTCCAGTTCAGTACCTTTTGAACAAGGGGGAATTCCAATCTCTTCAAGTTTGATCCCTCCAAGTCCCAGGATGGTTTCCTTTTATTGGAATGATCTTGCAGAGCCTCTCCTTCCTTCTTCTACACCTTTCCAAATAATAGTTCTGGTTGAATCTATGTTGAAAGGAATTCATTGATGTATCGTAGATGAAGGATCCTATGAAATTATTTTATCCTCCCCGGCTTGTAAATATTTGGGTTGTCCCAAGATTTTGTCAGCTACTAGTGAGATGTTGGATTTTGACAGAACACCTGATGAATTTCTTGAGATTATTCCCCAGTTCCCTATCACGTTAGGTGGGAAGAATATTCTAATTGATATGTTAGTGATGCCATGCCCTTTAGAATTTAATATTATTCTTGAAAATGATTATGTTTATGCAATGAAGGCTATGGTGTCTATGATCTTTCGTGTGATGCATTTCCTTCACATTGGAAGCATTGTAACTATTGATCAACTTTCATCTGATAATCACCATCCTAGTTCGATTTTAGCTTAGTTTTCCCTTCTGTGTGTTCCTAGTGTTTGAGCAGACTCTTCCTTTCCATGGGTGAATTATGTGGCATCTTATCCTCGGTGTTAAATTGCTTTTGAGAAAGGATATTTACAGTTACAATCACCTTCTCGAGATAAGGTCTCAAAAATTGATCATGTCTTGTATCCAATAGGTTCATGTAATCATTTTCTTTCCCCTCTTGGCCAGAGTAATCTGATGTTTCCTCTTGAGTCTAATATTACTGTTTGTGAGACCCCGAGAACTGGTATTTGTGTGTTGTCAAGCCCCAGTTTCATGGATTTTGATTTTGCTTCAGATAAGGTTATCCTTGAAGCTATGATTATGGATCTTCAACCTCCTCCTGAACTGGAAGATTTACAGGTTGGTTACCAAAGAAACCCTTGGCCTGATCCTAGGAATGGGCTCTACCTAGAGAACTATTATTCATAAGCTGCAAGGTTGTGCGGTCCTCTATACATATTGTACGTTTAGGGTTTTTTTGGTAGCCAATTCACTTTTTTATACTGTCCTTATAAGCTGCCTACACCAGTGTTTTGAAACCCTTGATTTTCATCGCAATCTTTGGAATAAAACAACACTGTTATTTTGCGCACTTTGTTCTCGTTTTCACGACTGCAAGCGTGAAAACTTTGATTTCGAAGTCACATTTAAATCGTCACTGGATTTTTGTGGTCACTCTTGTCTATGTGTTCATTGTGTTTCCAATTTAATTATAGTCGCACAGTTGTAAAGATACCAAGATCTTTACTCATTTGGCATTCTTTAATTGTTAATATGACGTCATTTTTACAAGACTGTGATGATATTCTTATGATCAATTTTGTGATGCATTGGTGGTTTGATTTCTATGTTCTTTCATCATTTTCTTTGACACATTGGTTTCATGAAAACATTGACGTTGTGGTTATACCCTTGGTGTGATCATTTCATACAACACATATTTTATATGATCGAACCCTTAGTGTTGATTTCAAATCATTATTTTGGTTTTAAAACTATTGCTTGCGCAAATGTTTGGTCGACTTACCATATATTTCATCGATTGATTGAATGGAATGGTTTTTAACATATGAAATAGTAATTTTTGAACCGTTATATGTGTCGTCGGTTGTACTGTGGGAAATGACTATTTTGCATGGTTTGAGCTAGCTCCACCACCTTCGCACATTCTATCATTAATGATTTTCCCCTATCCCAGGTCACCTTTGCTAGTTTTCAAGCGAGCTTGTGAGTTATCAAACCTGTGTACACTCTGTTCAAACCCTTACCCATGCACCCTGCTCACTGTGTGCTCCCGTCTATGGTGCCTGTGGTGCGCATAGAGCCAAATGGTAGCCAAACTCTGTTTCTATTCGATAATGCCCATAAGGATTTAGAAAACAGTGGTTGGCTGGTGTTTATACAGAGGTTCGAGGGTTTCAACCTTTCGGTTGCCCAACAATTCGCCCTCACCTTTGATGGGTGCAGGGATAAAGCCGGTGACATACAACTCGAGCTCAATGAGGAATTCATAAGCTCTGCTACAGGACTAGCAGCTACAGGCCAAAGGTGGTTTAAAAAATCCAAAGTTGACGAGGTGTCGTGGCCTTTACTATTCATATCAAGAAAGATTGTTTCCTGTGATAAAGGTATGCCTATTTCTACCCTCAAACCTAGGTGGCATGATCTTTTGGTGATTGTTAAATAGTTTGTGACTTGTGAAGGTCGGTATGGCTTGGTATTTTTGTATCACCTTCGGTTGTTGATGAATTTTATAGGCTATCCCTTAAATATGCCACATTACTTATTGCGTAGTCTTTACAAAATGTCTAAAAGATTCAAGCACGAGAAGGCTGATAGTAGCCTTTTTCATCACAGCTTGATTAAATTCCTTATCGTCCACCATTTGAGCCTTAGTGGTGATAATTGGCAAGCATTTCTATCTAGAAATGGCTTTTCCAATCCAGAGTCTGCTCAAATCGACAAGGCTGTGGTCAGTGAGACCTTGGCTAGACCAGCCGTGCCATTGCATATCCTTCTACCCCCTGTCAAACCCTCAGTTTTCCTCGACTTGGACCTACCTGATGCCTTGGTTAACCCGTGCGCTAAGGATGATATTAAGGTCGTCAAAAGACCTGGGAGGAAGAAAGGAAGTAGTGATACTATTGTCGACAGAAGGGGGAAGAAAAATGCTCGATTGATATCAAGACTTGCCCGGAACAAACCTAAACAAAACATCGACCAAAAGCCCATAGTGCTGAGCGAGGACTCAGAATCCAATATCGAGCGTTTCCTAGCTGAAGAGTACCCCTATTCTCATGGCCTGTGCTCTAAGAAACCCTATGACTATGTCTCTAACTTAACCCCTTGCCTCAAAAACGACCCAAATTACTCGGGAATCAAACTGCACAAGGAAACCCCTGGTAATCTTAACAAACCCTCGCATGTGATGCCAAAGCCCAAGAAACCATCATGCATCCAATGTAATGTGTGGCTAGAGCGTTATTACACTGACATTCCCCTGTTGCAATCAAATATCAAATCATTAGAGGAGCAAGTTACAGTGTTGTCAAAAGAAACAGACAGGCTACAGACCAATGAAAAGAAACACAAAACCATCGGTTCAATTGTCTTTAGGAACGTCGAAGCAGCAACGGCCTTCGTCAATTCCAAGTTATCATGATCGAAGCCTTTTTCTTACTGCTCAGGTATGAATTTCAATATTAATTTTATTTTATGAGTTGGTTTCGAATTAATATAACCAATTGGATTTTCTTTCAATAGCCCTGTTTGTTTTGATTCAAAATGATTCTGTTACTCTCATTTTACCAAAACAATTTCGTTATGAATCATGAGTGGGAAATTTGTTTCCTAAACCCGGACACAACTGTGATTTAGTTAATGAAATTTTATTATTCTCAGTTTAGTCTAATTGATTGATTTGTTTTCGATTTTGTTTGGATTGCTTTTTGAAACAATTCTGTATGGATAGTCGATGGGGTTTGATTTCGATTAAGTTCTGTTTGTTTCTAAACAATCATGTTGACTTCGATTTACTAGGAACGATTCCATTTTGAATCGAATCAATATTTCATTTTGGATTTTGATTCCATCTGACCTGTATAGGAGATTTATGTGCTAAAATCAGAACACAACTATGTTGAGGATTGATACGATTTTGTTGTTGTTGGATCCTCTCGGCTTTGACTTAGTTCAATTTATTTCTCATGGTTTGATTTTGAAACGATTCCTTATGCTTGAATTAGCATGATCCTATACGTATGCAATGCATCAATATCAATGAGTGGTTTGGTAAATATAATGTAATCTATTGATTCGCAAAACGACTCTGTTAGCTTTGATTTTGAATAAACGATTTTGTTAATGAATGATTTTCTTAACCGGTTACGGTTTGTATCGATTAAAATTGGTTCATGAAAATGATTTCATTACTTTCAAGTTATCTAAGCAATTCTATTTACCCTGAATTGGTGATAACAAATGTTGAATAGAGTGCGTGTATCTCTGTTACCATTCGGTTGACCACGATTTCATTTAATCCAATTTGCATACAAGTTTTGATTTGAATGATTCGTTCGGTTTCTAATTAGCAATCAAATATTTTCTTAATAGTTCGAATATAATTCTCTAAGATTTGAATTGGTTTTGAAACGATTTTGTGTTCAATTTAGACCAGCTACAGAATCGCAAGATTCTGTAGCTAGTCTTAAAAATTAGATTTTTGTCAATTTTATCAATAAAATATCCTCTAATTTTGTCTATTCTTGTCCTCTTTCAGGTGCATACGAATTACAATGATCAATTAGGCATGTTGTAGTAGTTTAGGAGATATTTTTGTGATGTAGTTTTTATTTTAAGTTGTTAGCTTGAGTCAGAAATAGAGACTGGGATATTATCCCCAGATTTTTTGTAAACTGTTTTGATAATTCCCACAAGGATGTTTTACCCCATGGGAAGTCTTTAAATACTTGTTATTTTTTTGTAAAAATCATCATCACTGTTGGGAGAACCAGACTATGGATTTATAATACAGACTGGGATGAAAGTTGATGTCTTGTAAC
The DNA here is from genome assembly GCA_032191745.1 of Picea mariana. NCBI lineage: Eukaryota > Viridiplantae > Streptophyta > Pinopsida > Pinales > Pinaceae > Picea > Picea mariana. The sequence goes on from JASDQU010435670.1 coordinate 38,073, forward strand.
AGCTTTAGCTTTCAATATATCAAACTTTTGTTTCAGATTTTATTCATATCAGTTTGTAATCAGTCATCGACTACTTTAGCTATCATGATTCGTTGCATGTTGATGTGATTTGGTTTATATGTTATTCATATTTGATCTCTCTTATTAAAAAAAATATATAGCGATTACTCTATTTCAATTTAATGAATACAGGTTTATCTTTTTCGTTAATTGAATTGTTTTGTACAAATTTTGCACAAGCATTTATTTGACTGTGATAATTTGTAAATTATAAGATTGCTGTAATTTTTTATGTCTTGTTTGTCCTGTCATTAATATTTGAAGAGCACAGTTGCTTCTTGTTTACGAGAAGCTTGTGGAGAATCTGGTGCGTGTTTCCTCCCTCCGAACAGCTAAATCAACTTCTGGATACAGAACAAACCTGAAGCGTTACTTCAGGTCAGTTTGTTATTCGTTATTTGATAGTTAATTTGTTAGTATAATTTAAGTAGTTTAGATATATATATATATATAGTTTAGATTCTTAATTAAAGTTGTTACTTTAGTTGCTTAGCTTAGATAACTTTTATTTAATTTCTTTCTCATAAAATTATAAAAACCAAAAAACAATAGCTTCGCTGTCTTAGGACAGATTACAAATGACTTTTGCAGGTTTTCATTTAAATCTGTAATCTGTAAATATTGTATATTTGTAATTGAATCCGATTCTGTTGATAATTGAACATTTAATTTTATAGAATTATAGTTGTAGGTTGTATATATGTATTTTAGATTTGTTTATTAGTTTGTTTTAATTATTGTTTTCATTTAGATTAGTTTCTTAGTGTAGTTTTCATTTTTTTTTCTAGGATTTAGATTGGCCAATGGAGCCGCTAAACCCGTCAGGGTGGGTTATCCCAAACGGCTTAGGTTATTTAGAAAACCCTAGACCGGATCCACTCTTCCAGTTGGCGAGCGTTCATTTTCTCCCGTCAACAAATGGCGCTAGAAGGAGGGCCAACTGACAAGATGGCCTTGTAGGAGCCTTTATTTTAAATGTATTCAATTTCCCCCATGGCTCCCCAAATCACTGTGTTGGAACATGCTTTCAGCTTCTCATTACCCGATGTTCCCAACGAGACAGTATTTCACTTGTCCAAACTCACCTTTGATGGTGAAGGCAATATATCTGCTAAAGACCACCTTAACAAGTTTTGGTGCAAATGCATCAAACATGACATCTCAGATTTAGATGTTTTATGCAGACTATTTGCTTTTACTTTTAGAGGTCGAATCAAACATTGGTTTGAATCCTTTCCAGCATGTCACATTTTTTATTGGTTTCAATTTGTAGATGAGTTTCTAGATGCTTTTGAAATTTATGATTTTGATCAATTATGTGAAGAATTTCATACTTCGCTAATCAACGACGACTCATCTTCAGAAGAATTTTTGACAAAATTTTATCATATCCTCTGTAAATTTAATCTCGATGATATGTCATTGGCATTAAATCTCTTCTATGATACTTCCATCCTTTCCATTCAGTCATGTTCAATCATGAAAGAAGAACTGATTACAAATCCTATCACTCAACTGCAAGAACAATCTTCTTCGCAAGAAGAGAAAAATTCTTCCGATAATGTTGAACAAGCCAAGGAGGTAGAATCTGTTGACCAAGCTCTTATTGACAACCAAGTGGGTTTTTCCTTTGAATCATTGTATTTTCAGTCTAAGACTAGTATAGAGGATTATTTGTTTCTGGCTCAAGGTGAATACCCTCATTCTTGTAACTCATGCTCTAATCAACATTTAAAATCAGTCATTGAAGAACACTTAAGCGACGAAAATCATCTTGAATTTTCTAGTACTCCTATGAAACTGATTAGAGAAGAAGTTACGCAACTAGAAAAAGAAACTTTAAACCTTCAGCCTCAAAATGCACTTTGTTCATAGGAAAGACTAGATGTTGGTCACATAAGTTTTGAATTATCTATTACACAAAAGGCAAATCCAGATGATCATATTATGTTAAGGAATTTGTCACCAAAACAGAGTAAGAGTTTTAAAGAAAGTGATGAGAATTGTCTTGAGAATACCATTGTTGAGTATCATAGTTCAAGATATTCTTTTCATCTGCTTATTTCTAATTCCTTTTATTCTTTATATCCTGATCTATTCCTAGATTTTGGTGGACTTGACATCTTACCTACAACATACTAGTCTTTTCCGCCACAATCATATCCTGTCGATATGCTAAATTTTGGTGAAATTATTTCCGAGAATAACATTGATAAAACCGGATTTGACGCTTGTTCACTTTCATCACTCACATGGGAAAAGGACATGTTGCAAGATGATTTTAAACAATTTATTGTTGAAAAAGACAATGCATTATATCTTATGGACATCAAACATTCTAAGTTTCATATTCGTTCTTTACTTAGCTCGAATTTTAATGTTTATGCTTCACATTTTGAAATGATCAATCGCATCGAAGGAAACATTCAAACCAATGATCCAATTGATTCCATGAATCCTCCTATGATGAGCTTTCCATTGGTATATTCATTTCATCAAAGTCATGGTTTGCATCCTCATTTTTGTGACAGGATCTTAGGATGGCTTGAATATTCATATATGAAAAAATTTCATAATAAAGACAAAGTTGAGCTTGCTTTCTTTTTACCCAAGTATCTTGGAAGTAGGCGTGACATGTTTCTTTTAGATCCTCCATGTGAAGAAATTAATGAACACTTAGAGAATTGTCAGGAGGATGAGGCATTTTAGCCTTGGTTGATGATTATTCCATTTCCTCGTAATCCTAACAAGTTTTTCAAACCTACTTACACTCGCCCATGCCAATATGACCCTTATCACGACAAGATTGCGCAATGGCTGGAGGATTTGTACAACAAGAGTATCCAAGGAAATGGTAAGATCATGCTTACTTGGTTTTTAGATGATGATTTTGAAGGTAAGTGTGATATGTTTCTATCATTTGTTGATATATTACCATTCTTATTAGTAATTCTTGATCTTGTTTCCATTGCAGGATTGGAGTTACTCCAATGGCTACATTGGAAACATGACTTCACATAGTATCCTGATTTGTTTAAAAGTTAGGGTAGGTTTAGGAATAGGTTTTCTTTCAGTTTTATTTCCCACTAGTTCTCTTTGTAATAATGCAGTCATGAATGCAAGTGGGTGCACCATGAGAACCATAATACGACTGTTGTCAGGGAAGTCCCCTTGATATTTTTCTCTTTTCTTTTAGTTGAACATC
>JASDQU010435670.1:41387-51744 GCA_032191745.1 Picea mariana
CAAGGTACCACGAGTAGGACTGCTTTCCCATCAAAGAAGATTTTTTTTTCTACTTTCTTTCAGGGATTTGTTGCATGAGGTTTTCAGATGCATCTTCTGTACATATTTTTTTTTGTGTGGATTTCTTTTCTTTCAAATCTTTCTTCGCTGGTGTGTTTTGATTTTTCCCCTTGTGCTTATCAGTTTTGCTTTTTGTACATACTTGCATTTTGAACTATTCAGACAAAGAAAACAGAAAATTCGTTCACTGAAATGACTGCTAAAAAATTGTATAAACATCAATTGTATACTTCTGAAATTTACATCTGTGTTGGAAAAATGTTTGTTGTTTGAAAGAAGTTAATTGATTTCGATCTCTGAGTAAAGCCTGTCACGATCATCTATTATCTTCTTACGCTGTCCATATTCCTTAAGGGGATGACTCAAAAAATGTCTCCCTGCCTTAGAAAGTCAATTTTGTAAATAAACCACCTCTGGATCTTAATGAAGGACAGTTCTAAAAAATTCTGCTGAGGTCTGTAAAAAATATGCTAAAATATCATAATTTTCAGCGTCACCCCGCTCGACTATATACCTTCAAAAAACAAAATAAATCATTAAAAAGAGCTGTGGGAAGTGCTTGTAAACCCGTCGGGATGCTGAACAGGTCTGCTGGCAGCGGGTAAATGCATGCATGACACCAAGACAACTTCGTCGGGGTACTGAACAGGCCTGCTGGCAGTGAAGCAATGTCGGGTATACGAAAATTTGCAAATATGAAACCTCTTGACCTTAAAACGTCCTTCATTCTGATCCGAAACTTCTTGGCAGGATACAGATATCAGAGTGGGTTAAATGGCAACCCTGTCGAGGCTATGGACGCCTACTGGCAGCAATGGCTCTGTCAATAATATTGGAGATTGTATCTTTAATATCATGACTCGCTTATCTTAAGACTGTTATCAGTTCTCATCCTTTAAACACTGCTGGAGTATTTGATCATTGATGATGTTTAAACAATTTTCTGGTTTTTTCTGTTAGAATTATTCCTGTTATCCTAATTTGAATTCCCTCTTTTGGCAGAGATAACTGCTTCTACCAGTGTGTCTCCATTGTTGGCAGCCAATTCACTTTTTTATGCTGTCCTTATAAGCTGCCTACACCAGTGTTTTGCAACCTTTGATTTTCATCGCAATCTTTGGAATAAAACAACACTATTATTTTGCGTACTTTGTTCTCGTTTTCACGACTACAAGCATGAAAACTTTGATTTCGAAGTCACATTTAAATCGTCACTGGATTTTTATGGCCACTCTTGTCTATGTGTTCATTGTGTTTCCAATTTAATTATAATCGCGCAGTTGGCAAGATACCAAGATCATTACTCATTTGGCATTCTTTAATTGTTAATATGACGTCGTTTTTACAAGACTGTGATGATATTCTTATGATCAAGTTTGTGATGCATTGGTGGTTTGATTAGTATGTTCTTTCATTGATTTCTTTGACACATTGGTTTCTTGAAAACATTGACGTTTTGGTTATACCCTTGGTGTGATCATTTCATACAACACATATTTCATATGATCGAACCCTTAGTGTTGATTTCGAATCATTATTTTGGTTATAAAACTATTGCTTGCGCAAATGTTTGGTCGACTTACCATAGATTTCATCGATTGATTGAATGGCATGTATTTTAACATATGCAATAGTAATTTTTGAATCGTTATATGTGTCATCGGTTGTACTGTGGGAAATGACTATTTTCCATGGGCTGACCTAGCTCCACCACCTTCGCACATTCTGTCATTAATGCTTTCCCCCTATCCCGGGTCACCTCTGCTAGTTTTCGGGTGAGCCTGTGAGTTATCAACCCTGCGTATACTCTGGTCAAACCCTTACCTGTGCACCCTTCTTACCGTGTGCTCCCGTCTATGGCACCTATGGTGCACATAGAGCCAAATGGTAGCCAAACTCTATTGCTATTCGATAATGCCCGTAAGGATTTAGAAAACAATGGCTGGCTGGTGTTTATACAGAGGTTCGAGGGTTTCAACCTTTCGGTTGCACAACAATTCGCCCTCACCTTTGATGGGTGCAGGGTCAAAGTCAGTGACATACAGCTCGAGCTCAATGATGAATTCATAAGCTCTGCTACAGGACTAGCAGCTACAGGCCAAAGGTGGTTTAAAAACTCTAAAGTCGACGAGGTGTTGTGGCCTTTACTCTTCATATCAATAAAGATTGTTTCCTGTGATAAAGCTATGACTATTTCTACCTTCAAACCCAAGTGGCATGATCTTTTGGTGATTGTTAAACAGTTTGTGACCTGTGAAGGTCGGTATGGCTTGGTATTTTTGTATCACCTTCGGCTGTTGATGAATTTTATAGGCTATCCCTTAAATATGCCACATTACTTCTTGCGTAGTCTTTACAAAATGTCTAAAAGATTCAAGAACGAGAAGGTTGATAGTAGCCTTTTTCATCACGGCTTGATTAAGCTCCTTATCGTTCACCATTTGAGCATTAGTGGCGATAATTGGCAAGCATTTCTATCTAGAAATGGCTTTGCCAATCCAGAGTCTACTCAAATCAACAAGGTTGTGGTCAGTGAGACTTTGGCTGGACCAGCCATGCCATTGCATATCCTTCTACCCCCTGTCAAACCCTCAGTTTGCCTTGACTTGGACCTACTTGATGCCTTGGTTAAGCCATGCGCTAAGGATGATATTAAGGTCGTCAAAAGACCTGGGAGGAAGAAAGACAATAGTGATACTACTGTCGACAGAAGGGGGAAGAAAAATGCTCGATTGATATCAAGACTTGCCTGGAACAAACCTAAACAGAACATTGACCAAAATCTCATAGTGCTGAGCGAGGACTCGGACTCCAATATCGAGCGTTTCCTAGCTGAAGAGTACCCCTATTCTCATGGCCTGTGCTCTAAGAAACCCTATGACTATGTCTGTAACTTAACCCCTTGCCTAAAAAATGACCCAAATTACTCGGGAATCAAACTGCACAAGGAAACCCCTGGTAATCTGAACAAACCCTCGCATGTGATGCCAAAGCCTGAGCAACCATCATGCATCCAATGTAATGTGTGGCTAGAGAATTATTACACTGACGTTCCCTTGTTGCAATCAAAGATCAAATCGTTAGAGGAGCAAGTTACAATGTTGTCAAAAGAAACAGACAGGCTACGGACCAATGAGAAGAAACACAAAACCACCGGTTCAATTGTCTTTAGGAACGTCGAAGCAGCAACGACCTTCATCAATTCCAAGTTATCATGATCGAAGCCTTTTTCTTATTGCTCAGGTATGAATTTCAATATTAAGTTTATTTTATGAGTTGGTTTCAAATTAATATAACCAATTGGATTTGCTTTCAATAGCCCTGTTCGTTTTGATTCAAAATGATTCTGTTACTCTCCTTTTACCAAAAAAATTTCGTTATGAATCATGAGTGGGAAATTTATTTCCTAAACTCGGACACAGCTTTGATTTAGTTAATGAAATTTTATTATTCTTAGTTTAGTCTAAATGATTGATTTGTTTTCGATTTTGTTTGGATTGCTTTTTGAAACAATTCTGTATGGATAGTCGATGGGGTTTGATTTCGATTAAGTTTTGTTTGTTTCTAAACAATCATGTTGACTTCGATTTACTAGGAACGATTCCATTTTGAATTGAATCAATATTTAGTTTTGGATTTTGATTGCATATGACCTGTACAGGGGATTTATATGCTAAAATCAGAACACAGCTATGTTGAGGATTGATACGATTTTGTTGTTGTTGGATCCTCTCGGCTCTGACTTAGTTCAATTTATTTCTTATGGTTTGATTTTGAAACGATTCCTTATGCTTGAATTAGCATGATCCTGTACGTATGAAATGCATCAATATCAGTGAGTGGTTTGGTAAATATAATGTAATCTATTGATTCGCAAAACGACTCTGTTAGCTTTGACTTTGAAAAAACGATTTTGTTAATGAATGATTTGTTTAACCAGTTACAGTTTGTATCGATTAAAATTGGTTCATGAAAATGATTTCATTGCTTTCAAATTATCTAAGCGATTCTATTTACCCCGAATTGGTGATAACAAATGTTGAACATAGTGTGTGTATCTCTGTTACCATTCGGTTGACCACGATTTCGTTTGTTCCAATTTGCATACAAGTTTTGATTTGAATGATTCGTTTGGTTTCTAATTAGAAATCAAATACTTGTTTAATAGTTTGAATATAATTCTCTAAGATTCGAATTGGTTTTGAAACGATTCTGTGTTCAATTTAGACCAGCTACAGAATCACAAGATTCTGTAGCTAGTCTTAAAAATTAGATTTTTGTCAATTTTATCAATAAAATATCCTCTAATTTTGTCTATTCTTGTCCTCTTTCAGGTGCATACGAATTACAATGATCAATTGGGCATGTTGTAGTAGTTTAGGAGATATTTTTGTGATGTAGTTTTTATTTTAAGTTGTTAGCTTGAGTCAAAAATAGAGACTGGGATATTATCCCCATATTTTTTGTAAACTATTTTGATAATTCCCACAGGGATGTTTTACCCTGAGGGAAGTCTTTAAATACTTGTTATTTTTTGTAAAAATCACCATCACTGTTGGGAGAACCAGACAATGGATTTATAATACAGACTGGGATGAAAGTTGATGTCTTGTATCAGCTTTAGCTTTCAATATATCAAACTTTTGTTTCAGATTTTATTCATATCAGTTTGTAATCAATCATCAACTACTTTAGCTATCATAATTCGTTGCATGTTGATGTGATTTGGTTTATATGTTATCCATATTTGATCTCTCTTATTAAAAAAAAAATACAGCGATTACTCTATTTCAATTTAATGAATACAAGTTTATCTTTTTCGTTAATTGAATTGTTTTGTACAAATTTTGCACAAGGATTTATCTGACCGTGATAATTTGTAAATTATAAGATTGCTGTAATTTTTTATGTCTTGTTTGTCCTATCATTTATATTTGAAGAGCACAGCTGCTTCTTGTTTACAAGAAGCTTGTGGAGAATCTGGTGCGGTTTTCCTCCCTCTAAACAGCTAAATCAACTTCTGGATACAAGACAAACCTGAAGCATTACTTCAGGTCAGTTTGTTATTCCTTATTTGATAGTTAATTTGTTAGTATAATTTAAGTAGTTTAGATAGATATATATATAGTTTAGATTCTTAGTTAAAGTTGTTACTTTAGTTGCTTAGCTTAGATAACTTTTATTTAATTTCTTTCTCATAAAATTATAAAAACCAAAAAACAATAGCTTTGCTGTCTTAAGACAGATTACAAATGACTTTTGCAGGTTTTCATTTAAATTTGTAATCTGTAAATATTGTATATTTGTAATTGAATCCGATTCTATTGATAATTGAACATTTAATTTTATATAATTATAGTTGTAGGTTGTATATATGTAGTTTAGATTTGTTTATTAGTTTGTTTTAATTATTGTTTTCATTTAGATTAGTTTCTCAGTGTAGTTTTCATTGTTTTTCTAGGACTTAGATCGGCCAATGGAGCCGCTAAACCCGTCAGGGTGGGTTATCCCAAATGGCTTGGGTTATTTAGACAACCTCGGACTGGATCCACTCTTCCAGTTGGCAAGCATTCATTTTTGCCCGTCAACAGGTTTCTTGTTTTCAAGTTCTGTAACCCCTAGCACATGTTTTTGTCGGAGGTTTCTATATCAGAGTTATTAAATTTTGGGCAAGTTTTTTTGGTATTATATATAGGACTTTGGAGACATTTTCTTTGGTACCTTTTCATTCCATGTCATTCCATTCTGATAGGTAATGATCTCAACATTGGCATATAGGTTAGATTTTCCCCTTCATACTTTTTTTCATTATTTTTTCCCGTTTCATTTTTCCCAAGGATCAACCTCATTGAATTGCAACATGGAACCTTATTTGTTGTTTAGAAGTGTCCTAATTCATGTGGAAGATCCTACCTTCCATGGGAATCCTAGATTAGACCTCATTTTCATTTTGGTGCGCATGCTGCAATTTTTCTATTAGGCTCGGGAATCCTATTTAGTCCCACCATGACTTTACGTTGAAGCTCCATATCTTCTTCTCAATAGTTTTCTTGCCAATACCTATAGGACTCCCCCTACCACATGCAGATACTTATATCAACAACTCTTCATATTCTTTAGTAGTTATTGTGTTTCTTATTCGCATGTAGGGTAGGTTCATTTCCTCCTGTACAATGCATTTATCTGTATCACTCATATATCTTCCATAGTGTCCACCCCATCCATTCATGACATCATACCTTCAAGCGGATTTAAAGGTGTCATTTACAAATGGTAGAGCTTACCTCTTCATGGGTTTCCTAGTTAGTACCTCATCGGCCTTTTGACACCCATTTTGTAGTATTTTCTATAGGTTTGGAATCCCTCTATAATCTTTCCATGTATTTTCATTGAAGCCTCATGAATTCATCTTAATCTTTTTATAGTTAATTCACCAACATGGATTCTATACTTTTCTTGAGTTGTAATTGCATTGCATATTAACCACTTGTTCTTTTAGGCCTAATGCCGACTTCAACTTGTTATTGTTGAACAATATTCTTATGCATTCCTACCAATTTCTATCCCTTTAGTTTATTCCTTTGCGAATCAATACCTTAACCTAGGAGGAAACATTTTGTGAGTGTCCTAATTTTGAACATGCTTCCCTGCATTGAGCATAGTTATGTTCCTGGCACTTTGGAACTAGTTTTCTTACCTGTGACACTCGTTTCCTCCACTATACTATAGAAATTTTCATTATTTTTTAGGATTTAATAATATGAAAAAGAAAAAAAAAACAAAAAAACCAATAAGATGGGGAAAGTGTCTATCTCTTTTGTTGGAAACAATCTTGTTTCCATTAAACAAAGCACAATATTTGAGTCAGTGTCTCAATATTTTGGTTTCAGTATGGCTTTAGGATACCTTTTCTCACTTTTGATTATAATCTCCTCCAAACGGTTATTCTTCCAACCATATGGAGTGTTTGTTGACGCCTCCTGTATCACGAATGTATCCTAGTCTACAATCCATGCTTCTTAAAGTCACATAACGTGTCATGATTTTATTTAAGGGAAATTTTATCCTGAGTTAAACATTCTATAGCAAGTCTCTTACCTTTCAATGCATCCTTCCTATGTCATTCAAGTACATCTCATCATCACAAGTATCTTTGTTGCTCACTCATGCTAGTATAGAAGGTCCTCATTAACTTCTTGTTGCAAGGTCTTATCGTATCGACTCCAACACATTGCTCTGAGAGTATGACCTAGAGTTACACCCTAGGTCTATTTCCATTATTAATAGGTGACCTTGCACTCAATAGATGAAAAATAATCATTGGTCACTGACTGAGCGATTTCCCTTGTGTTCAACGTCAACAACAATCATCATACATGGGGATTTTTATGGTACCTTGGTTTCCATTTGAACCTATTAGTGTATTCCTCATCTTTGTTACTATTATCCATTATTGGCTTCTATTCATAGATTATTTTTTATGCGTTGTTCCATTTTTTCCATGATAGAGTCATACCTTGGTGTGCTCCTTACAATCTGTTCATTCGAGTCCTTCCAAATCTTTGGCCTTTTTCTACCCCTCCTGATGGATGATGGAGGATGCCTTAATTCCTTCCTTCTAGTGGATATATTCCTATCAAATTCAACACATATTTCTCTGGGATAGGGATCTAGAGTCATTTTTGGTACCTTGTGGCTTGAAGTCATTAGTGGAAGGTTCCCTTTCTAGTGAAAGTGGGAATACATCAATGTCCCCTACTCGATTGGTTCTACCAGGTGTTCGACACTAGCTCATTCATTCACACTTATTAGATTGTAGCATGGTACTTTGAATCCCATTATCATCATTGATGGGTCATCTCGAATGTGTTAATGGTATACATTAATGACTGATAATCAAACGATGTCTCACTATTTTTGACCCCAACACATCTATTCACACAGTGTAGAATCATACCACGGAGGACAGTTTTGAAGACTTCGGGTGAAGTACGAGCATCACATATTTTGTGCTCCTACTCGACATATTGTACCACCCCTCAGACATTGGTACTTGCATAGGATCAACTTGTTCACTCCATTGACTCCAGATATCCTATCATTTTGATTGTGAGACATAGCTTCATTGTGTATCCATTTGTGGCTATGATATATTTTTACATGGATCCATTCTTTATTCCTTGTGGCCATGCTTGCTACTCTTTATATCACATGGATCCACTATGTATTATTTGTGGCTAGGTACATCAATCATACTTTTGGTGACCATGTTTACATCACTTTGGAGCATGCGTATGCCTGACTTGGGAAGAGAATACTCTTACTTGATCTGTTCTTATGGTTTTTGTTCTTGGATCAGTTGTTTCAGAACTTTTATTGGCTTTCCTTCATTGCATCCTTGTCTCCTAGAGTTATAATGTATTTTGGATATTAGTTTCTCTTCTGACCTCACACATTAGGGGGAATATATTATACCAAAATTTTCCACATCATATACTGATCCCGGCCACCCACCTTTTCTAACTGTCTCAAAACAATTTTCTAGCAATTTTGGCAATTTACTACTTTTAGCAGGTTTTAATTTTCTGGGCCATTTTGAGGGCGTAAATGAAGGTTTTTCGATATATAGGTTCTCAATGATATCCAAATGCATGATTTAGCCCCAAAAATGAATCTCCTTGATGATACCTTTCCAACAAGCTATCATACGCCTAAAACAGAGATCGTATGCAAAAGTTATGACCCCGGGAAGTTGATGTACTAACTTACCCAAACGGGGCCCACATGAATTTTCGCGCTTCATCTCCTAGGGTTAGGTTTTTGGATGTATAGGGTTTTTGGAATTCCTGTTCATTGTAAAAATTCCTTCAGATCCTCATTGTAATCATCTTCTTTCGAATGTGAGTAACATTCACATCTCTTCTCAGAGACAAGATGCCACCATTCTAGCGAGTCTTTCACTCTGTATTTTTACAGTCTCTGCACATTTCGTTCATTAATAGAAATCATGTATTACTATATATCTGTGTTTATGGTTGCATATCTGATACATTTCTGTTATATTATTGAATATCAGTGATATCTCTGTGCATTTCTCTATTGTATCTCCGATCTCATTTCGTGCTGAAAATAATCTAGATCAGTGGTATCAAAGTAGGTTGCTCTTGATCATTTTTTCATTGCATGTCCCCAACGAGGTCCGAGTATAGCAAGTTGGGTCTCAAGCTTGTCTCTCTTGAAGACAATCACTCTCACACACCCAAGAAACCCTCGATGGTGGAAGAAAAGAAAAACGACGGAGAAGATGATCCTATCAATTTGTTGCTTGAGCAAGCTCTCATGCGACAGATGGATGAAATGATGGAGAATTTTTCCCACATCCTTAAATTCCTACAGATAGAATCGGGCACATCTTCATCAAGCGGCCACTTTCGAGGCACCTCGCCTTTCAAGATACAAGTTAATTTTGATATTCCTATATTTGAAGGACAGATAAATGCAGAAGCCCTAGAAAAATGGTTAACTCTGCTAGAAGGTTATTTCTCTGTTCACAATTTTTTCGGCAAATAAAATATCACCTTTGCACTCCTTAAATCTCTCTCTCATGTCAAACATTGGTGGGAAACTTACTGGGAGAAAAGTTCCACAGAGGAGTCTGGAATATATGGGGCCGATCCCACTTGGGATTTTTTTGTGGATGCGGTAAAGGAACAGTATTACCCTGTTGGCAACTATAAGGACCAGTACAGGAGATGGACCAGACTGCAGCAAGAGAGGGGCCAAGCAGTTCCAGAGTTCACCAATACCTTCCATACCTTGTGCACCAAGATGGGTATCAAAGACTCCAAGCGACATTTTGTTCTGAAATACCGTGGGGCTCTACACAGATACATCTAGAATGAAATGGATTTTATGGACATATCATCACTCAGTGTTGCTTATCGATATGCTATTAAAATTGAGAAAAAATTTAAGCACCAAAACAAATAGGAACTCAGGTCTGCAAATCTGCAACAACCAAAGTATGACAAAGACATCCCTAACAAATAATCTCCCAAAAACCAGTTCAAGACACAGGAAAAGAAGGGTCACGGGAAGACAAAGAAGGACACAGGAAAATGGTATGATTTCCACAAAATTCCCTGGCACAACACCGATGAATGTCACTCAAAACAGTCATTGGTGGCTAAGATCAAAGACAAGGAGATAAACCCTGATTCAAAATATGATTATGAAAATACTGGTAAAGGACAGATCATTGATGCAGACCCCATTGCTATTGTCGTAACCGCAAAAA
>JASDQU010435671.1:0-15348 GCA_032191745.1 Picea mariana
ATCTTTGGCCTACAACCCCAAAGAGTTTCTTGAAGTGATAACAAATTGGCACCGTTGTCGGGGACAAAAGATCGAAGCTCAGCTTCCCTGGGATATGACATTAGATCCAGCTTTTATGATAGACAAAGGCTGGACATCAATTGGTTGTAATCATCTATCTGGCGACTCCATGAAGGACGAATTCAGTGGCAACTCCATTGTTCAGAAATCTGTTGGTGACTCCACTGGTATGACATGAACCAGATCTTTGCTAAGAGGTATGTGTTCTGCAATTTTTCGAAAATTGTTGGTTTCCTTAATCCAGTGCCTAGTAGAGATGAATGGGAAAATAGTCTTCCCATATTTCGAGGAGAAGAGTGGGAAGTGCCAGCTGAACACTTGCTAGATTTTCATGACTTTATTCATTGGCTTGAAATTATACATGAGGATGTTCAAATCAAGATTTTCAGATGTTCATTGAAGAGAGCAGCCCTTGATTGGTGCAGATCTCTTCCAGCTTCAAGCATATACTCATTGGCAAGTTTTCATTATGCTTTCCATTTGTTTTGTGAAGATAAATTTCCAGCTGAAAGTCTCTTTGAAGATTGTTGTGATGAATTCGAGAAGCAAGTTCAACAGGGAGTAGTCTTTTCTTCTGTTTGTCAAAATGAAAATTATGTTGTTTAGGAAAATCTTCAGGATACAAATGATTATTATGAGAATTTCATAGTTGTAGATGCATCAGATCTTATCTCTGTCACACCTGTTGCCTTTGATTTGCATGAAGGATCAGTTATAGAAGAGCATTGTTCTCAAATTTTTAAAGAGGTTTCTCATGGTGTATTTGCACTTGAAAGAAAAGAGGAAGATCGAGAGATTGTTCATTTTCTTGTGCAAAACAAGGGAGTGTTGGACTCACCTGTCCTTGATGAATATCTTGATGAAGAACAATATTATGAAAAAATCAGTCATCCGGAAACTCCCGTAGTAGATATTGAAACTCCTACAGCTGATATTGAAAAGTCATCTACAGAAATCAGCAGGTTTGCATGCACCGTACTTGAACATAGATTTGCAGACAACAACAAACAGTTCATCATCAACAATGAAGTTAGTTTGCAGCACTGTTCAAATTTGCACGCAGTTGAAGGTGGCAGCTATTCTCAGAAGGAGGGTATGCAGAGATCTTCTGATGTTCAGTTGAAGCAACAGGAAGAAGTTTTTTCTTATAGTGTCATTGATCCTTTTGTTGATTATCTGGAGTATTCGAGTAGCATAAATGTCAAATTTCTCTTGTCAAACGAAGGTTGGTTATGCTGCACTTTCGAATTGTATATCAGTATTCTATGGTTTCCTACATTCATCTTTTCCAGATCAAAAGTTTTACCAGTTATTCAGATACTTGTATGGCTTCATTGGAAGCATGATTTTACTTGATCTTGAAGCAGTAAAGTGGTTAGAGTAGGAGTAGATAAGAAGAATAAGCTCTTTCTTTGAGCAGGTAGATTACTTTCAGTTTTCTTGAATAAGAAGAGCAAATTACAGGTTAAGCCCGAAACCACATGTTATACCACAAATCTTACCTACATTGTGCTAGTTGGGCATGCAACTTCAAAGCCATGAGCTAAGTACGGATCGAGCCATCATTGTAATTGATAATTCATGTGTCATATGTCGAGGTCGAGTCAAGCCTTAATTATCAATGAACGCCATAGCAGTTGCAGCTCTGTTGGACGTTTCTCCTGTTTCAGATATCACACATATTATTGGGGATCAAACATTTGCCAGGCCAATCTATGCTGGAAATGCTCTTTGTAAAGTTTTTTACATTGGGGCAGGTCCCTGCATAATGAGTATTAGGCCAATTTCGTTCCCAGTTTTGTTTTTACCAGACAAGTCAAATGTGGATGCAGCTCCAATTTCCACTATTGAGGTCTCAAACTTAGATGCAAGAAAAAGGAATCTAAGCTATATGGGGCACACTTCAAAGAAATTACTGCCAATGCTCCAAAATCAACAAAGATTACATTTGCAAACTCTGATGATGAATAATAAGAGACTGTCTCTCAGGTTTACTTTTTTAAAGTTATAACATGGAAATTATGATGGTCAAAAGCTTTGGAAAGAGCCATTGAGAATTTCAGGTGTAGTATAACAAGATTCTACTTCCCTTTGGAGATGTCAATCTGACCATCAAAAGGAACGAGAGTATTTTGGGCTTATAGAAGCTGCCTTACTTTAAAGCAATAAAGTGTTGGATATCATTGCGTGTTCCCAGCTCGGAAAACTGTTATGTTTAGTGCAACTTGGCTAGTAGCTGTACATTAATTGGCCAAAGAGTTTATGGATCCAAATCCTATAAAGGTGGTTGTTGGTTCACAGGATTTGGCTACAAATCATGATGTCATGTAAATAGTGGAGGTTTTGGAGGATCAAACAGAGACATGCGATTGGTATCCTTGCTTGAGAAATACCATCAGTCTCGAAGGAACCATGTACTTATCTTTGTGTTATATAAGAAAGAAGCAGTGAGAGTGCAGTTAATGCTTCAAAGAAGGTAATGAGGATGGAAAGTGTCCGCTACTGATTGCCACAGAAATTGCTGCAAGAGGTCTTGATATTCCAGATGTGGAAGTTGTGATCAACTATAGTTTCCCTCTTACAACGAAAGACTATGTGCATCGTATAGGCAGGACTGGACGAGCTGGGAAAAAGGGTGTTGCACATAATTTCTTTACTCACGCAGATGTTCGATGATATAACCACCCAGATCGTGTTTTTCACCACACAATGCATACACTCGTCACAAATCCCGTTCTTAATTTGCAAGATTGTACAGGTGTTGATGCTTGTTTTTTTTTTACATCGGTGTGCCAAGCTACAAAGCCAAAGGAGCTACAGCATCCGATGCATGGGGGATTCGAGATATGAATGCAAATAGGCAGTTGCCAAAAACACCCAATTTGCAAGCAGAGAATGTGTGTGCAGCTGTCTAATGGAGAAACACAATTGTCCAATGAAGATCCACGTCTAGGGCAACAACAAACTCCGCCTTCATCTCAGGCTCCTTCTATGACATATTTTCAGCAGCCAAGGCCAATGGCGAACGGAGCTCCTCCATCTCAGCAGCCTCAGCAATCTCAACAACATAGGCATTTACAGTGCCATATGAGAAGGTTGTATCATATAAACGCAGTCCAAGCTACAGGGGATCAAAGGTTTCAAGCGCCGAGTTGACAAATTTGAGATTACATGTGTTAAATTTTGTTGTCGAATAAGCAGAACTATTATTGACCAAAAGCTAGCAGTAGAGACATATCTACGGTTGTGTTGATGATACAGGTGCCACGCAATACATTACGATTCAAGTCACAGCAGTCAAACCAACACCAAGCCCAACACAAATGTCGTGTCTTCCTTTCATACATCTGTTTGACACAGAAATATAAAAGTTGGCATATACAAAGACAGCCTTTGTGCCAGTATGAGATTGTAGTTGTCAAAGAGAAAGAATTAAATCGAGATTTTCATGTGTTACAGTGCAAAAGCTTAATCTGGAAAATGCACACCGCTCATATCCGTGACTCGAGAAAAACTTCCATGCGAGCAAAATGCAAATGATAGGGCTTATGGTCTGTTTGAAATTCGTTTGCTTTTCTGTTTGGTTTCTTTAGATTGCATTGATCTCATAACATCAGGAGCCGAAGACGTTAAACAACAAAGACTTTCAAATCAGAGGGCTTGTTCTTAGAAACCCCTTTTCTATTAATGTTAAAATCTTGTTGAGTGTTTTGTTGTTTTTCAGGAAGCAAAGTTTCTTGAGTCTGCATATGTCCTTGGAAATTTTTATAGCAGCAGTAGGCCATGACATTTTGATTGGCTTGAACTCTAGAAATGTATATTTAGTATCACTGAGGCAGCAGTTACAAGATCCTGGAGGCGAAGGTGATCTCGTGCAGGTATGGAGTATGGAAGATCGTGTTGTGGTGGCTTGGGGTGAGAGTTACAACTCTTGGGTCAATGATTGTTGTATTCGATTCATGCTGGACTTCACCTTGTTCGGATAGCACAAAGGAAAGCACCATGTACCGATTTGGATCAGTTGGCAAGAATACCCAAAAAATTCATTAGTCCTGTATGGATATGGGTTCACGAGGTACAATGATGCTCTTTAAAGAAACCGAGCAGGGCGAAGTGTTTGATTCAACACAACAGGGTTTGCTTTCTTTTCTTGGTGCATTATGTCTAGAGGATGTTTCAAAGGATTTTTAATAGATGATCTGTTGTTATTGCAACTTTTTGCTAAAGGCATCTCAAGACAAATGTTTTGTATCTGAAGCCGCTAGAAAATGAAAAGTCAAACACCTCAAGCTGCCTGCAATGCTCTCATTTCAAGGTTGGAGTTATTATCGAATTTCCAAACCATGGTTACAGATCTAACCATCCTGCCTATGTCCAACACCTCTCTTCTCAATGAAGAGATTGCCACAACAGATGTCATGTCGATGTGCAAACAACATTTCCAAGGGAGTTTGAAGCAGACATGTTACAGATAAAGAAGATTGTGAAAGATAACAACAAAATTTGGAGAATAGCCAGATGATAAATTGTAAAGGCTGAATGACTCCATGCCCAATACTAAAGGCACAAGGTCTGACAGGTTCTTGGAGACCTCACAGGGAGGTCTCCATCTCAGTTGGAGCCAGATGTTAGCGATCAAATAATTCATTCTGAAATTTGTTTGAAAAATGATGCCTAATATTTCGGGGAACTTTTGACTGCCTTCCCAAGCTCCAAATGCAGATTTGAAAGTGCCATTGGAAAGGTTAGGATTTCTAGATGTCAATCGACTATTCAAGCATGTAAAATGAACTCTCCACGACTCAGAAATTCGGTTTTTCCCAAGGCATTTTTTATTTAAAAAATTTGCGCTTTCACCAGCTATTCTGCCTTGAACTTTGCTAGTTAGCTGGTGAAAGCTCTTCTTTTCACCAGCTAAAGGGTCGTATTTAGGGAAAATTAGTTGGTGAAACCTGTTACATAGCAGCAAGGTCGTATTTTTGCCCAGATTTGACTTTTTCTCAACCAAATCTTTCGAGGTTGGTTTCTAAAGATGCATAATAATTAAATACATCAGATTTAAGGTTTTATCTTTATGTATTTAATGTTTAAGAAGGTGGAAAAGCGAAAATGGTGACCTAGTTCATGAGCAAAAAATTGTCTTTTTTGCCAAAGGTGGCAAATTCGAATTTCTTATGAAGATTCATCAGCCTTGGAAGGTCTTCTACACATGAAGGCTATTAATATAGAGTTTGACTCCTTAGATAGGATCTTTTCCTATTTTGTTTTGACTTTCCATTTTTAGTATTCTAGATCCATTTTTATAGGATCTCATCCTACACTTGTTGTATCTATTTTGATTTGACTATTTTTAGCAAATCTGATCCTTCTTTCAAGGATCTAGATTTCATCTTGTAAGGCTATAAAGCCAAAGACATTTGGAGCACTAATGGGTTCAATCTTGGATACATTTTGCTCTTGTACTAAGACTCTTATCTTGATAATAGAATCCAGTCTTCTTTTGTTGTCAATATCAGATTTATTCATGTACTTCATTATTCTGTACTTTATTTCAGTTTAGCTCAGCTTCTAAGAACTGTTATCTTCTTATTAATCTCATGAACTTGAATTAAAGGAATTATTACTATCTTGTATGACCCTACACACTGTTGTACTTGGTTATCTAGACTAGTGTTCTTCATACCCTATTTCAATTACTCTGTCTGATCATTGATTTCTAAAAGCATTGTCTTATTCGAATGCATGATAAGTTGCTCTTCTCATTAGCCATTGAGTTATCCCATTGACCAAGCATACCAAATTTACCATATTCTTGAGTTACCAAGCATCTTTGGCCTACAACCCCAAAGAGTTTCTTGGAGTGATAACAGTAGGGCTCTTGTGCTCGGTGGGGTCGAACCTCCTTAGAACTGCATCAGAAAAAGAAATAATGGACATATTTTCATATAAAACTATGGTTAGTGTGCCCAAGGATGTTTCGATTCATTTTTGGTCTTCTTTTCTATAACAGTAATAATTATGTGTAATGTTCACAAGCACAAGAAACAAAACTGGGGTGATTAAAAACGAAATTCATATTCCGAATTTGAAATAAAGGATAATCCTTTCTTCAGAAATGCAAGTGTCTAGAAGGCATCCATATAAATTCATATTACAATAGTTGTATTTTAATTTGACCGTGATAACTTAATGTCTGAATTTATGTTTATAACATAAAATGGCAGTGAACAAACTTAATCCTAATTACAAATCACTCTCTTTATAAATTACAAAATCTAATTAAAATGTTGGAACCGTTGAGGATGGAGAATTGAGGAAGTTCGTCAATGCCTTTTGTTCCTTCTTCGTTCCCACTTGCTAATCACAAAGACTTCACCAGTACCTCCCAGCCAATGCNCACACAAGAAACCAACAAACAATAGCTCCAAGGCTTGCCTTGTAAGGTAGAGCTTCCACTCCTTCTACATGCTCGGTATCCCAACTCTCACAAGTAAAACACAGTCAAAACCATTTTGACAGCATAACTTTACCAAGAATAAGTGTGATCCATTTTCCTTCTAAACCATTTGTTTTATAGAAATATTCCAAATGACACATGTCCTCATGCACAATTAATTATCTTTTCAATTAATTTAATTAGTAATATTCACCCACACACTTGTCACACTCTCCCCAAGTTGCACAATTAAATACTATTTTTATTTTATTTAAAGAGCCATTTTTCCTCACATTCCCCAACGCGTTCCTATTTTCGTTCTTAGTTGTCTCTTTGTTTCCCAAATTTGCATTTAATGAGTGTCTCCTAACAAGATCTTAGTTAGAGTCGGATTAGGAGTCTTCTTATAGTTAGACTAGTGGTAGCTAGACTCTAGATACCATTCTAGGTGTACACCTATTCTCTCATATTTTTTTTCTTTCTATTTTAAAAATCCCTTTTAATATTTTCATGCACGCATGTGCATTCTATCCGATCTTTATAGTTTTCTCACTTTTTCCTTAAATTGATTTATCTCTATTCTTTTAATTTATTTAATATTTTAATTTAGTCCCCTAACTAAACTTAGACTTAGGCTTAGTCTTAGAATTAGGCTTAGACTTTTATTGGGATTTATAATTAATAAATTCATTGTTTAATTAAGTATTTTAATCCGACAAGGTCTAATCAATTCAATGTTTTCTAGGCAACCTAGATTTATTGACTCAAGTTTTTAATTACGCGATGTGCCCTTCAAGACGCACCTTCATGCTCCAAGGGTGCCACTCATCTTTGACTAGTTTTGGAAGTTTGTCCGACCCTTGGAGGCAATACTCCACTTGGTCGACCTTGTGAGAGACTAAGGGATTCTAAGGAATAAGGACTCTGCCTTATTGCGCACTCCTTAGAAATCTTCATGAGAAATTATCTCAGTCTTCCCTCACGACATCATGGACCTCTTGAACTAGGTAATCGTTAACCTACCATTCAAGCCACGGCGAGAGTGCTAGTAGGATGTGATAGGGACACTGCCACACCTCTCCCTCAATGTTTGGTTTATGTGCATGGCCCCTCTACTTCTTATGTGAGTCGGATTATCAAGCATCGTCAAGCCTACATCCACTGACAAAAACAGTGTCAATAATCTATATACATAATCGTATCGAAACCAATCATATGTCATATGTGCGTAAAATGAAATACTCGAACAAATACAATCCACTCCCTAACT
Organism: Picea mariana; assembly: GCA_032191745.1. Classification (NCBI taxonomy): domain Eukaryota; kingdom Viridiplantae; phylum Streptophyta; class Pinopsida; order Pinales; family Pinaceae; genus Picea; species Picea mariana. The sequence goes on from JASDQU010435671.1 coordinate 7,767, forward strand.
CAATTCGGAGTCCAGGGAAGTCCATCGATGCCATCAACATCCATAACCCTTTCATGTGCCCTGCACACTCAAGAAAACTCGTCAATAGCATCTACCAATATATATATATATATATATATATATATATATATATATATATATATATATATATATAAGTCACAACACAACATCATCATCATATGTAACCCATAATCGAAACTAAATCATAATATATCATAACCAGATCACTTGCACGCAAGTGTCCTCAAATAATAGGTCAATAAAAGTCTGCTCAATAGAGCGGGATGTTACAAAATTCAAGTCCCATAAAACATCCATAGAACTACGTTGGCCATGAAAAAAACTTTAAGTTAAGGCCTAATCCATTATAATTATTGTTGTGATGTAGTTCATCATTGCTTCTTATGGGATTTGAATGAGCTATATGTGGCAAGGACATACTTCATGTAATCATACGGGAGCTACTAGAAAAAATGGAATGCAGAATAATTTGATATGGAGGAATTATTGTAGAGAGATGTGGAAGGATGGGAGGTAGAGAATCCCTCATTCAACCCTTGACATAGAATGCTACAATGCAAAAGTGTGGAAGTATGGAGTGATGTAATTAAACTCTCCATATTCCACCCTTGATGTGGAGTGCATAGACCATGCAGAGATATGTCGGGACTTAGACTTAGTGGAAAAAGGAAACTAGACTCTTTGAACTCTGCATTCTACATGTGGAATTTGGGAATGCAGGTATACAATATACACTAGACTGGGATATAGAAAATCTGCACTCTGCATGTGTAATGTGGAAATGAAACAAAAGGAAAAAAACTCAAAATTAGACTTTGCATTTTGCATTGGCTTATAAAATGTAGGAATGTGGGAAAAATTAGAAGTAAAATTTTGAAGGGAAACTCTGCATTTAAAATACTTGGTAAAAAGAAGGGAAGCAAACAAAAATGATTAATAGTGGGGTCCCTTGTTGCCTCACCTCTTGTATTTAACCTTTGGTCTCTATTTTGAGTCTATTAGACCCTTTGGGGAGTTTAATAGGTGCATCCACTCATTGTTTGGATTCTATGTGGGGATACAAGCCCCTTAACTAACCCACAATTGGTTGGTATGCCTCATTTTGGGTCCTCAATTACCCAAATCCATTTGGGAATGCTTAATTTGGGGTCCATGGTGTTAAACCATCCTTAACCCTTCATGGTTTCTTACCGGCAAGTGTATTGTTGGACACACAAATTACATAAGTGTGAATGTGCATTTATTAATTGATATGATACATGTATATATACATTCTAGATGACCTTTGGATTCATATTCCAAGGTCTCTTAGACTCCCTACAATGGATCATTTCATATTCCCTCAACCGAGTAACCCTAACGGATTACATTTCCAGCATTCCCCTCCTTAATCTAAAGGGGTGTATGTGAGGCCAACGTGAGAGCTGATATCTGAAAGTGGGCAGCTGAAATATGGAAGAGTTTAGTTGCTAATGGTTGAATGTGTTTTCTGAATATGGTGGTTTTGGGATGACCACAAACTGAATGTATAGAAGAAATGGATGTATTCTACTAAATGGTGATGGTGGTTTAAGGAAGACCACAAAACAATCGGGTGGTTTAAGGATGACCACAAACTCTGGAACTTGGCTCTAGGCTCAATCATTCCTAGAACATTTCCTAAGCTAGCTAGAAGATAAATCTAATGTCTTATGTTAATTGGAAGTGTGTTGGAAGTGCTCTCGAATGTTGGTTTAAATATGACCATAAAATATTATGTATTAGAAGTTGAAAGTATTCTACCAAGTGGAGGTTTAAGGAAAAACACAAATTGTTGTCTAGTAGAAGTTGTTAGTCTTCTACTAAGTGGTGATTTCAGGAAAACCACAAACTAATCACACTCACTTGTCATGCTCGCTTGTTATTGCTCGATTGATGGGAATTTGAAACTTGAAGCCTGCCTGTCAATCACTAATGTTGTTCCCCCCTATCAGGGACAAGGTGAGAAGATGAAAATCCTTTCACTGCAAGATGCATCAATACTCGAGAGTGAATTCTACAGTATGACTGAGATATCTTCTTGGTTATTGATTATCATCACCAAGAAGTGATCTACCCATAGTGGTTCTTTACTCTTTAAGTTGTCTTGCATTTGAAACACCTATCTAAAGGATGATTGTGCTTTCCACAATGCTCGCAAGGATGAAGATCAAAGTATTGATCTTCCATGTGGCCTATCAAATCTTCTCTTGAACTGGAGCAGGTGAATGTGAACTTTCTTGTAGCAATCCAACACTCTATAATTGGATCGGTTTGCTGTAATCTGGATTATGAAAGGTGACATACTTTTCATATCCGATACTGGTTTTGTGCTTGTTATTTCTGATTTATTCACAAGGTTTGATGATCTACTTGGAAAGAGAAAGTGGAATTGCATCGACATTCATATTTGAAGTCATCTCACTGAGTTTCTTCTGCACCAGATGTTTATCTGAATCAGCATCATCATCTTCTTCAAAAAATGAGTTGTTCTAAACAAGGACTAGTTTAAAATGTCGAAGATTCTTTCATTCAACTGCATCATGAAGAATTTGAGTCTGAGTTTGCAATAGTGTTGCTTTGGCTTGCAAAACTTGCAAGCATGTTAAAAAATGTTGCAGAGTTGCTTTCTCGGTGGTGACTGTATTTTCCACAGAAGAGAGGATTAGAGTGTTCAGTAACTCGTACAATTCATCAACTTGAGCCATTTTAAAGATAGAATTAGACCTCACAGGGTTTCTTGCAACTCCATCCTTTAACAATCAGATGTAAACTCGGCAAATGAAGCTCAACAAATGAAGGGTGTCAACTACTACCAAAAATGCATGTGTTTACAAGAAAAAACACAAATAAATTTACAAAGCTTCAATTAGTGGTTTTTTTATGTTGTCATTGCTACTGCTAATGTTGTAGTTTGTCTCACGGGCTTTGAAGACCTTTGGTCATGTAGTAAAGGAGAACCCAACAGAGAGGAATATCTCCAATCAAATTTCAACTGCCCAAAGGAGCCCAAATCACAATATGAAGCAATGGGGAGTTTTTGTTCAGAACAACAAAATTGGACCTCTTAGGATCAGTGGATAAGGCTTCTACTGACAGATTATATGATGACCAGACACATAATTTTGATAGGTTCCAAATAGAAAACCATGGGTTTGAACCTTTTGCAACCGATATAGTATTATGTGACTTCATAATAAATGATAGCATTGAGATCAATGTTAAGTATGATGACTCGCCAATGGACGAAACAAGACTGTGCAATTTGATCGCCCTATATAATTCAAGGAATGAAAATCACCTTACACGCATAGAGAATACATCTTTTTGCAATTTGAATTGTACTCCACAAATTCTCTAGTGCAGGTTTGACAAGAAATTTCACTTTCGATCTAAAGACATGTGAGCACTGATAGTGGTGTTGTTTGCATTGATGATTTTGATAAGAAGAGTGATCAAGATTGAATGTCCATCCATGAGGTTATGGAGAAAAAAATAGTAACAATTGTGTTGAACGTGTTAGCCATGAAGGAAAATCGGATCTGGTGTAAACATTTATCACGAATTCAATCTGGTGTACACATGAGCCCGCGCACAGGAAAATGAAAACCATTGTTTAAACATCACAAAGTATTTCGACATTAATATTTGAATAATGGCTCCAAGAATGGAAGTGTCGATATATTCAAAAAAATGTGAAGAATGGAGGAGAGTGTAGGTGTCCATGAAGTGGTGATCAAATCTTAAGTTGTAAAAAGAGAGTGCAAGTTAACCCCGTGCACGAGGCCTTGGGGTTTTTTTAGATGGTTGTAGGTGGCAAACAACTCTCAATCGACATGTTTGCAAAGATGTTTGTAGACTAGTAATGGATTATGAGTGGGAGAATCATTAGCCTCTGAGAATTCACTAGCAATTGACCAAGTTACGCAAAAAGTGTGTGTTGTCCACAAGCACCACATTGAATGCAATCGCCCCTTGCTCGTGACTTGGTAATTGTCCAATGCTTGGATATATTCAATCTTTGTGTGAGCAACTTCGCACCAGACTATCTCCAAACAACTGCAAGTTATACCCTCTTCTATTCAATGTTAGGATATTTAGACACTTAGGATTTAGTTAATATCTACTTGGTGTAATGTGTCGTTAGGTAAAAGTGTGTTTCTTTAGTATGCATTAGTATGAATTTGTAGTTAGGAAATCCGACGGTCACGATATGTTCCCGACATAGAGTGATCTGACGATTCATATTCTCCTCAATCTTAACGGTCATTGATTCGTGGCTTAACACCCGATTGGTCCATTATCTCTATTTAAAGAGCATGGAGATTCATTTTTCGATGATCGATTGTGAGAAACTCTCTTGTAAAATCTCTCTGTAATCTTTTTCTTTTGCACTAATAAACTGCTCCAAGTGGTCGTGTTGGCAAGGGTCGTGGATGTTTCCCTGTAGGGGTTTTACCACGTCAAAACATCGGTGTGTTGATCTTTGATCTAGTTGTGTGAGTGGTTATTGAAGGTGTTCTTCCTCTGTTGGAATACTTGTGTTGTTGAACATGGTATCAGAGCCTGTTTGAAGACCCGCTCTTGTTGTAGATCGAGATCATGAATTTGAGTTTCCTCATCTCCATTTTTTGTCATTTCCGTACATTTTGGGGCTAAGAGGACTATTCCATTGCATTCAGAGAACTCGTTTCAGTCAGGAACATATTTTTTTTCACTCGAAAAGGTTTTCATTTTCCCAAGATACAGCCATCTCAGTGATATTCGGAGGTATAAATCCTGAATACGCATTTTTTTTATTTTTGCAGAGTATTATTTTGGTTTTATTTCGGTTTTATATTATTTGTTTCCGGGTTGCCACTCTTTTAGATCTACGTATTCTATTTGCCCCGTTCCCTATGCGATCTCGAAAAATTAGAAACGGATAGGAAAAGGTGCATCTTTTTGGTAAGCTAACCAAGATCTAACCCTTGTTGCCATCGAGAAGCAAAAAAAAAAAATTGTGTGAAAAGAGTTTTTTTTTAGCACGCTCTCCAAGGTGTTCAACAACGACAACAACCTTTCTAAATAATACAATATGCTTTGCTAGACCATTTGGTTAAAAGTTGCCTTATTAAGTAAGAGGTCTTCAGTTCAAGTCTCTCTTTTTGTTAATTTTTTTGAAAAAATTTATGCTCAAATTGTAAAGTGTATTTCACTTCAAGTATAAAAGTGAATCACTATAAGTAGCTTTAATATTTTATTTTAGAGTTATTTATTTTGCATGCATCTTCTCTTTTATAAAGTAACTTCATTGTAAAAGTGATCCCCACTTCTCTTTATAAAAGTGAGTCACTTCATAAAGCAACTTACACCACCACGTGGTCATTTGGTTATCGTTTATGCCTTTTTTAAAAAGGGCATAACTTTCACATTCGAAGTTTGTTTTTAGTGTCGTTATTTTTAAAATTGCATAATTTTTTGAGATATTTCCATCCCGATCATCAATTTTAGTTTTTAAATCCATATTATCTACATATTTAATATGGATTCTTCCAGTAATCTTTTACTTACTAACACTACTAGCACCAACTACTTCCAATGGAAATCTCATATGGAGGATTTATTAAGAAGTAAAGGCTTGTACCGGACTACCTTGGGAAAGGAAAAAGAACCCACTGATGTTGATAAGAAATTCAAATGGGTTAATAGGAGTGACGAAGCATGTGGACTAATCGAAATGTCCATCTCTCTTGATTTAAAGTTCCACCTTAAAGAAATTGATGACCCCGATGAAGCTTGAGAAAAGATTGAAATTGTGTTTGGTAAACCCAATATTATTCGAGCACAAAAATTAGAAAATCAAGTACTGACTTTAAATCCAAGTGATTTTTCTTGCATTGGAAACTATATATCTAGTTTAAGCACTCAGAATTTTATGTAAAGAATGTGAGATAAAGATGGAGGAAAAGCATTGCATCTATCTTATTCTCTCTAAGATAGGTAGTGCATATTATGTGTTTGTATCTACCTTTTATGGTATGAGAGAGGCTCTACGGACAGCTTATAAAAAACCCACTCTTGAGTCCTTTTGTGTTGCTTTGATTAGAGAGGAAGATAAGATTGTACAACTTGGAGTGATCAGCACTGTACGTACCTCCAACAAAGCCTTAGTTTCCCAGTAGAAAGATAAACCCAAGAATCCCAAGAAGCAACATCCTCGCTACAACAACAAGCAACATAAGGGTCCCAAACCTGCTCAGACATCTTCAGCTCCTAATGGTGACAAAGGAGCAAAATATAAAAATAAGAAGACGGACAGACATTGGAACTTTTGTGATAAACATGGTCATGATGAGTCCAAATGTTTCAAGAAGATGGCAGCTTTAGAAGCAGCAATGAAGAAGCACAACATCAGTATTGATTATACTTCTTCTTCTTCTTCTCATGGACATGCACTTTATGCTTCTGGTTTCTCCTTCAATACAACTTCTTCTTCTTCTTCTGATGAGTGACTTATTGATTCTGGAGCATCTTATCATATGGCTAAGGATAAAGACATATTTTTTCCTCTAAATGAATGTAACACCAAGAAAATATTTGTTGGTGATGATAGATCTCTTACTGTTATAGGATCTGGAACAGTTCAAGTAGATAATGGTCATTTAAATGATGTATTATGTGTTCCAAGTCTTTCTTGTAACCTTATATTAGTATATCAAATCACTCATTCGAGTGAAGGTAAAACCATATATTTTCCACCTCGTCAAGTTGTAATCAAGGATCTAAAATATCATAAGCATGTTCTTGCAATTGGAATTGTTGATGATATTACCAGGTTGTACAAGTTTGACAACTTTGGGTCATCATTTTTTTCATCAGTTTTTGTTGCTCATAGCGATGACTTGAGCAAACTTTGGCATGAGCGGTTTGGTCATCTAAACTATCGCTCATTGCAGCAACTATGTAATCAATAGATGGTGATTGATCTTCCTCCTATTTCATGCAGAGATGGTGTTTGTACCGGTTGTGTTCTCGGAAAACATCATCAGGATAGTTTTGACAAACGTGTCTCTTAGCACGCCTCGGGCCCTTTGCAGCTTGTTCACAGTGATTTGTGTGGTCCACTTTCTTCTCCTTCTTTTTCTATGTGCAAGTATTTCTTAACTTTCATTGATGACTTTTCCAGAAGTACTTGGATTTACTTCTTAAAACTTAAGAGTGAAGTTTTTGACAAGTTTTTGGCCTACAAGGCCCTTGTAGAAAAGCAATCTGGACATCAAATTCAAAAGTTAAGAACAGATAATGGACGCGAATATGTGAACAATAATTTTACAAGTTATTGCACTACACAGGGCATCCAAATGCAACACACTATTACATATACACCACAACAAAATGGTGTTGCTAAGAGAAAGAACCACACATTAGAAGAAATGGATAATTGTATGATCCAATATAAGGGATTGAGTCTAAAGTATTGGGCGGAAGCAATCAACTATGCAAATTACATAGTAAATCACACTCCCACAAAGGCTCTTAAAAATATAACACTGGAAGAAGC
>JASDQU010435671.1:15404-29148 GCA_032191745.1 Picea mariana
CATTCCTAATGAGAAAAGGAAAGCATTGCAGCCTAAAAGTGAAAAGTGTATATTTGTTGGTTATTCTGAAGATGCAAAAGGTTATAGACTTCTTCAACCACATTGTAATGAAATTATTATTAGAATATATGTTAAATTTGATGAAAATCTCTGGGCCTGCGATCCTAATTCAATGATTGTTCCTTCTTCGACCTGCGAGCCATATTCAGCGTTTGTGCCTTATTCTGTTACTATTCTGGTTTCTTCTTCAAATGATGACAGTGAGGATGAAAATTCACCTCTGCCTGCTCACCTTCCTCCAAATGAGTCCTTTGAACTTGAACCAGCACGAGCTCCACCGCTTCCTGGATAGGTTGCTTCAACACGAGAAGCGGTTGGTGATCTTGTCGGTGATCCTTCATATCAGCGTCGGACACGTTCATAGTTCCAACGAGCCTCTTCTCTTTTGGCTCAAGTTTAGATACTCATGATCCAAAGACATTTGTAGAAGCTTCAGGTCATACAGATTAGGATACAGCAATGAATGAAGAGTATCGTTCTTTAATGGCAAACGATACTTGGGATCTTGTACCTCTTCCAAAAGGAAGAAAAATTGTCAGAAGTAAATGGGTCTACAGAACAAAGTATGCATCAAATGGAAGTGTTGAAAGACATAAGGCTCAGTTAGTTGCCAAAGGATTTTCCAAAGTTGAAGGAATTGACTATAATGAAACCTTTTCCCCTATAGCCAAAATGAATTTCATCCACCTTGTTCTTACCCTTGCTACCTCACATAAATGGGAGGTCCATCAGATGGATGTTAAATCCGCCTTCTTGCATGGAGATTTGCAAGAAGAAATCTACATTGAAAAACCTCCTGGTTATGTCCAGAATGACTCTAGCCTTGTTTTTCGCCTTAAGAAATGTCTTTATGGTCTTAAGCAAGCTCCTCAAACTTGGTATGCCAAAATGGACAACTTTCTTATTGACACAGGATTATTTAGATGCCATTATGATTCTAATGTCTATACCAAGAAAGTAGGAATCCATATCATAATCTTTGTCCTTTATGTTGATGACATTATCCTTACTGGTAGTGACTCAAAACTTTTAAACCATGTGAAAACCAGCCTTAAGAAGAAATTTGAAATGACAGACTTAGGTTTTTTGCACTATTTCCTTGGCTTCCAATTTTTGCAAACGAATGAAGAAATGTTTCTTTCCCAGTCTAAGTATGCTTGTGACCTTCTTCATCGCTTTCACATGGACGATTGTAAGCCATCCCCTTCTCCCTTCCATTCTGGAGTCAAGCTTACTGCCACCTGTACTTCTCCTGAAGTTGATGCCACCCTATATCGTCAGTTAGTTGGTATCTTCTTATACTTGACTCATACCCATCCTAATCTTTCCTTTGTTGTTGGTCTTGTTTCCCGGTATATGCAAACACCCCATGAAATCCATTGGAAAACAACTAAAAGGGTACTTTTCTATGTCTGTGGTATAGTTCAGTTCGGGATACACTACAATTCAGGGAGGAATCCTTTATTGGTTGGTTTCATTGATTCAGATTGGGTCGGTGACCCTGATGATCGGAAGTCTACTGCAGGTTATGTTTTCAGACTTGGTTCAGGACCTTTCACTTGGGATTGTAAGAAACAACAGGCTATTGAACTTTCTTCACCAGAAGCAGAGTACCGAGCAACGGTAAATGCAAGTCAGGAAGCCTTATGGCTTCGACAGATCCTTTCAGAGTTTGGATTCCAGCAGCAGCATTCAACCAGCCTTTGGTGTGACAATCAGAGTGCCATCAAGCTTGCCAAAGACACGGTTCAACATCAACGTAGCAAGCATATCGAGCTACACATGCACTTCATCAGAAAGCTCATTCATGATCAAGTTATTGAAGTGCTCTTTTTCCCTACAGAATATCAAGTTGCAGACATTTTCACAAAGTCTCTTACAGAAGCAAANTAAATCCTTCAATCCTATCCCAAGTTGTTCTTAAGGGGGGATGTTAGGATATTTAGACACTTAGGAGCTAGTTAAGATCTACTTGGTCTAATGTGTCGTTAGGTAAAAGTGTGTTTCTTAGTATGTTTATTTAGTATGCATTAGTATGCATTTGTAGTTAGGAAATCCGACAGTCACGATATGTTCCCAACATAGAGTGATCTGACAGTTCATATTCTCCGTGATCTTAATGACCATTGATCTATGGCTTAGCACCCGATTGGTCCATGATCTCTATTTAAAGAGCATGGAGGGTCATTTGTCGATTATCGATTGTGAGAAACTCTCTTGCAAAATCTCTTTTTAATCTTTTTCTTTTGCATTAATAAACTATTCCAAGTGATCACATTGGTTGGGGTCGTGGATGTTTCCCCATAGGGTTTTTACCACGTCAAAACATTGGTGTGTTGATATTTGATCTAGTTTTTTGAGTGGTTATTGAAGGTGTTCATCCTTTGTTGGAATACATGTGTTGTCGAACATTCACGCCCCTCGTCTTCATGTTGGTTTTAATGAACTTCAGGTGTGAGTATACAAGTGGGCTAGGGTTCAAGCATGAGCATGCAGATGAGGGTTCACCATTCAACATACAAGTTGAAATTCATGTACAAATTATCCAATGAAATTCACATACAAGTTATCCAATGAATGCTACATAATCCCCAAAGAAAAATTGACACATTCCAGCAAGTAAGTAATAGTCGACGGGCATGAAGAGAGTTATTGGGATAGGGTTTCGCGTGGGCAGTGAACGGATTGGAATAATTCGTAGGTTTTAACCAATGTTTGTAGGTGTGAACAATGGAGGTGTGAGATTGAGGGCATGTTAACCATGGATTCAATAGAGGCGCAAAAAAATGGAAGGAGTGTTTGATTGGGTTGCCACCAAACGTGCCAACCTAGAATGCAGATATTAAGGTTTACAAGAGAGGTGAGTATCTTTACAGAAAATCGAACAGATAAGGAAGAAGGACTGGCAAGTGTTTCTAACACACTAGAATAAGCTCCCAGAATATAATTGCAGAGGCACATACTAGAAATCAACAGACATAGGTGTTTCTACAGATGGATGCGCAGATTGGAAGGCAAAGGTTAGATGTGTTTCACCAGAGAGGAAGGGAAACGCTTAGCTATGGATAACTATCATTGGTCAAATCATGCCTAAGAATCAAGACCACTCTGATACCACTGTTGAACACATGAATTAGATAAGTGTGAATGTGAATTTATTAATTGATATGATACACATATATATACATTTTGGATGACCTTTGGATTCATCTTCCAAGGTCTCTTGGACTCCTTACAATGCTTCGTTTCATATTCCCTCAACCAAGTAACCCTAATGGATTACATTTCCAACATGTAACATGACTTATTGGGGACATATCGCATCTATGAGTTGCAGATCGGGGAATAGAGTGTGGAATTTTGGGAAAATACTTGTTATACGAGATGATAAATCAATGGTACTTCTAGTCAAGACCCTTGATACAACTCTTCCATACAAAATGATTTGTCCAACAATTGGTCAAACATTCACTTATTCCTTGAGGTCATTCCCTCACTTATTTATATTGCTCCTCTTCTCTTTATAAATCCTCTTTGATTCCTCTTCCATTATTCAAGTATCTTATAGGTGCACTATCAAATTAGCGCTAAATATTGATCTACATTTACTACTCTTCTCCCATTCTCTTAGGCTACTTGATCCCATCATCTCTAGGACCTCTATAAGTATATCTTGAATTTGTCTTGGTTTCTCCTTTGAAGGATTGTTGTTGTGTCCTAGGGTGTCTCAATTGGCTTAGTCCCCTCCTACATGTTGGACGAGTCAACTCTCCTACCTCAAGGGATGTTATAGCATGGCTAAGGTAAGAGAGGTACATCATTTCTCATGACACTTTTGATTACCATACAACACTTCAATGTTCAGTCATTTAGATGGTAGACTTAGGTGTATCAGTGTGTGTAGGTTCATTTGAGTGGACAAAACCCTTTCTTGGAGGCCTACAACATATCTCATCTTCAACCCAAGAAACTTCAATACATAAAACGACGTTATTCAAGGTGATTTCCTTCCTTTTCACCTCTCAAACATCTTCAACATTTAGATTAATTAGCTCACCAAAGGAAACCAATCAACTAACTCTAGTTAATTTGCTTTCCTTTGTTAAGTTTTTGTTGATATTTACTTGAATTACCCTAATTATTCTATAGCCTTAGGTCACATATTCAACCCTAAAACCCTAATCAACCTAGTGGCCTTCCCAATTTCTCTTTTCTTCTTGTCTTCCCCTCTCTTAGGGTTTGTTATTTTTTCCATAAAATTGAGTAATGACTCCACTCTCTCCTTCCTCCTTGTGGTAGCATGTTGTCTCACTTTAACAATCATGCTAAATATCCTAAAAAAAAAAAAAATCTAGCATTGCATGCCAACTAATATGGATATTCAACAAAATGTATATTTTCATACTTATTTCTTTTTGAATGGTGAATTTCAAACCATTTGTGTACCTTGAAACTCATTGATTCTCTTCTTCCAGTGTCTAGTGTGTATTGACAATATATAATTTCCTTTAGAGTACTCTTGGACACTTTACTCTTCTTATCATAAATTCTAAATCTACTGGGAAGAATATATGTTTGTAATATCTTGGAAAAAAATATTATTACTTAACTTCTCAGTCATTTTACTTCATGTATGGATCTCCTCATTTTTTTTGCACACTCTCTCTTATTGCACAAACTCCAACTAGAGTGTCACGTGTCCTTTCATCCTCATAATTGTAAAATTTATTTTCCATGGATCTCTTATCCTTTCGAACTTGAAGGATCTATCCATTTGTTGTAGATAATCAAATAGGGCTTTAGCTTTCAAGACGACATCATATCAAGGAACATCAACCTTCACATTTCCTTTATTCTTCCAAAATTTAATCAATAGCAACGTGGGATCATTCTCTCTCTTAATTTTCTTTCAATTCTAGTTTATAATCAACTTCTTCATTTTCATTGCTTTGTCTGGTTTCCAAATCCTATACCCCCTTTGTAGTTCTTATAATTTTCTACTCATATCCCTTCTTCAACCTCTATGCACCTTTCTTATAGTTGCGGTCCATTAAGCCTCACAAACTATGAGTTTGGCCACCTTGAATTCTTATTAGAGTCTTTATTAGTTGTAATATAAAATGGGCCAGGGGAATGTGAAATGGGCCCATTTTCTTATGCTTTCATGGCTGAATCCTAAGTTATCTATAAACTTGGATTCACTTTTGCAATGAAAACAAGAAGGATTCTTACATATGCAAAAATGAAAGAAAAATATAACTCGAACATGGAAGAACACTCAAAAAGAGGGACCTAGTAGACTACCCATTCTCATTATTCAATGGTATAGTTAGAAAGTACAATCTTGTGCCTTGGCACTTCTCTTGGAATTAGCTTTGCAAAGACAATTTGATGTCTCCATAACTCTACTTGATGCTTCATACCAATCGTATTCCTTAATCCTCATCCTATTTGTCACCTTTGAGTCTTCTTCTTGATTTCACCTTCACTCTTAATGGTGATCTCTTTATTCTTATTTACCAACCTAATTTCCTTCTCAAGCATTCTATTTACAGGCTTCATAGTAACTAACTTACTACTACCTTATAAAAACAACTTCTTAACTAATGGTCTATCTTCCTTGCACATTGTTTCTACTTCTATGCACACCATTTTCTATGTACTACATTTTGGGTGTTTCTCTATGTTCCACACGTGTTTCATGGTCTTCTACATCGTCCTTCTCTTTCTTGTGTGACATTCTACACTACACCATGTTTCATGCTCACAGGATTGCAATGCACAACCTTATTGTTTGCACCTGAACCTTCAATATATGCCTCATTCTAATATGTGCATTGGTGCAACTCCTTGCCTTTGTATATTTTGCAAAGAAATTACTCCAAAGTTCCCTCTTCCACATGTACCCATCCCATGCACTTCCCTATAATACGTATTTCCTAGCTTTAGTATTGCACTACTTAATTCTCTTAGTTTTTAGTGTGGCCTTTTCTTAATATGTGTGTGATGCCCCTACTTCATAAAATCATACATATATTTTAGAATCGATTGACCTTAATGCCAACATAATCATTACCATTTGATATACTCATAAGTGTAATGCCTCAACATAACTCTCTGCACATGGCCTCTATGACCTAGTTTGTTTCTTAGTTTTCTAACTTTTTTTCATTGTAGTTTCTATTATGGGACTCTCAGTAGTTTAAGGATGCCATTGCTAGCTTGAGGGAGAGAAAGGAAATTTTCTCCTAAAATAGAAATTAGTTAATGGAAAATATGATTTAATATTCAATAATAATCTAGCACTTCTAGATTAATTTTACCCTCTAACTATCACATATTCCACATATTCCAGTGTTAAAAATTAACATTTACAATCATTATTTTTTCAGATAGTTTTTCCATGATGGTTAGTGTTATAACTAAATCACCAGTGGATAATGGAATTGGTATTGTTTATGGTTGGAAAATAATGTCACAATTATCATTATGTGACTGGAAATGGTATTTTTCTCATAGTAGTCAATGTATGCACTTCTGCATTGTAGTTGATTTGGGGTTTTCTATATTTAAAGATATTTCTTTGTAATTTTCATTGAATACTTGCTTCCTTCAATCACATATTTGAAGTTTATTATTTTAACGTGGTATTAGAGCTCCACGCTATGTAAATAAGAAGGCCACGTTCAAATCTTGCTTCTTGAAGCTTTCAATTCTCTCTCTTGCAATTATAACAATGAAATATCTCTCCATAACTAGTATATTGACAATGGCACCAATAGGGAATCCAAAGTACCAGTTCCTAGTTCAGAAATATGATGGAACATGCAACAATTTTCTGAAATTCTGGGTGGAGATGTTGCTATTGGAGAGGAGTTTATAAGAGGTAGTGAATGCCAAAGAGTTAAAACCAACAAGTGGACAAGATGAAATAAAAATAATAGGATGTGTATGATGGAAAGGAAGGAGCTTGAATTATTAACCATGTAAATGACAATGTGACTTCCTTAGTAGTTCAGAAAAATCTTTGAAGGAAGATTGGTACAAGTTGAAGAGATCTTATGAGTCAACTAACTTAATCATAAAGCTTCATCTAAAAAGAAAATTGTTCGATATGAAGATGCAAAAAGCTAACAATATGATTTTGTACATCAATGAATTTGTATCCCTCGTGAATTGTTTAACAACCTATAAATAAAGGATATAGAAGAATATGCAATAGTGATTCTTCTTGGAGGATTACTAGATTCTTGTGAAGGACTTGTTATCCCCATTTCCTATGGATCACTAAGGATATGATGTCTCAAGGCCCTCAGGTTGCATACATGGAGTACCGAGAGACAGATGGCTGACAACATCCAATTTCATAGACAGAGGCCTGCCTCACCACCAGAGATCTCAGATTCATCACGATGGTATCCGCCACACCAGCCTAATTCTAGAAGACATTGGATCTTTCTGCATGAGGTACAAACCAGGTATTATGGTAAGTGTCATTTCAATATTTGAGGCATTTGAGTCTATTGCATTTAAAAGTTGTTTTTGATTATGTAACGTTTTCTTGGAAGTTATGCTCTTTGCCTTGTTTCACCTTGGTGGTTGACATTACGCCCTAGTAAGTGGTCACCCTTAGGGATAGTTTTTCTATTGGGGGGTCCCATTGACAATTCATCATGCCATTCTCGATCATACTTACCACTTTCCACACTTCATCCCCTCGTATCCTTATCTTTTGGGGTTTTTGGGTGTACTGACCCAAGAAAGGATTGTTCCTCGTTTCATGGGAAGGAGGGGTTCAAAACCCTGAGGCTTATAGGTGGAAAAAGATAAAATCCAATCATGAACCTTCTAGATGCTCACCCAAGGATATCGAGGAAAATGAAATATATCTCATAAGAAACTAATGGGACCCGTAAAAAATAACAAATGCAAATTTCCAACCAAGGTAGAGCATGTGTGGGAAAAACAATTCATGCTTAGGTATAAGTCCAACACATTGTCTTCAACTTGTGGAAGCATAATGTGAAAAGGGTAGAGTCAAGGTGGGAAATGATTTTCATTCTTATGTAGAAGCCCTACCTTAGTTTCAACCTGGAAACATCTTAAAAGAACAAAAGCCAATAAATGGGCTTGGAAAAAGGATGCATTGAAAACGAAGGTGCAACACACCCTCTACAAAGGCACCCATAAATGAGACATTATGATCCCTTGTATGTCATTAACCCCATGCCCAAAATTCTTGCCGCCAATCCACTTCATCTTCTACATATGCCTTAGAGGGGGCTCCACTCAGGAAACACTCCCTGACTTAGGGGATGATTCACCCAATAGGTCACTTTGTCAACCCTCCCATACCTAAACTTGGCAAGTTGCATAGGGTCTTTGAGCACTTGTTTAATTTTATGAGGTGGTTTTTGATGCACATGCTTACATGACTCTTTTATTTATTTGATTTACTTATCATGATATGTTTGAATTGAGTTCCTTGGGGTGTGTATTCATTGTCTTTGTGGGACCTTGCTTGGTGGATAGTTTTGGAGGAAGTCTAGCTTGGGCTTCCTTGGGGAATGAATCCCACAGGGTGGATACCATGGCTCGCACACCATATGATGATGACAGCCTTTGGAGGCTTGAGAGACACTTTTGATGACCTCACCTAGCCCCTACAAGCCCAACGTTTTTCCTTTGGAGGTCAACATGTCACATTTGGAGGGCTTAACATCACCATAGGGCTAGGGTTTGGAGTGGTGGTGTGGTTGGCATGAAACTTGGCACCTTTTGGTTGGAGAGAGGCCTTGGCTTGATGGAGAAAACCCTAGTGCATGAGAGGGAGGCCTTTGGAGGCCCAACATTTCACCTCTGAGCTCCAACGACTTGCTAGAAGTGCCAAAACGTCACCCTAGAGAGGGTTGACATCATATTTAGGGTTTCTTATGTGCAAAATTTAAGTTAAATTTGAATTTAATATTGTAAAGGGGAAAAATAAAGGGAAATGTCTCCCTTATTTTGTGGTTTACTCTAACTTAAGTGGAAAAACACGTTTTAGAGGATTTGTATAAATAAGGATGATTTTTATTTCATTTTGATCATAGCTCTCCCATTGTGAGGGGACTACTTGGATGAAATTTGTGCCCCTATTGGGAAAATTCATTATCTCTCTCTCTCTCTTGTGATATGGTTTAAATCTTGTCTTATGGAAGGAAGTGGTGCGCTATCTCTTGGAGTCTCTTTCTCTTGCTTTGATGGTTAAAAATACTTGGTAACTACGGTTTGTCTTGGCATTTTTTGGAATTGGTTAGGAAAGTATGCACTTGGTTAGGTTTCTTTCTTGTTCCATGGTTGTTATTGGCTAGATCCTTGGAGGAGTATAAATATTTACAACCTCCACCAAGTTTTATCATTTTGGTTTGTTGAAAAGGCTATTGCAAAGGTTGCTAGGAGGAGTAAAAGGGTTTACACCCTCCTAGACTTTACCTTGTTAGGGTTGTTATCTCAAGGGAGTAAAAGGGATTACACCCCTTGAGATTTAGTAGACCTAACTTAATACAAGAAGACTCCATAACCCATTTGGCAAGGCACTAATCTTTATTTTCATTGGAGAAATAAATTGTTTACATTGGTAAATGTGATTTAGAGAGATATTGATTTTGTTCAAGTTGGAATCTTTTCTTGATGCTTTAAGCTTGCTAAAGCTCCTAGGGCATATTGATTGGCCTAGTATTCTTGGAGATATAATGTAATAAAATCTACAGTCATTAGGGCTGCAACAAATCACTATGTATCTTCAATTTTAACTTGCACTTCAACCATGGAAATTTGCTTGTAAGTCATTACTATCATTCTACTGCTTATTAGTGAACTTTTGTAGGATTACTTGCTTATTCTCGTGGGAGAAACTTGTTGTTGTAAAAAATATTTGCTACAGCCACTTGGCTGTTACAAATATACTCTGAAAAATATCATACAACAACCCTCTAATACCAGTAAAGTTTGTGTTAAACTATTGGGAACTAATCTACTTGTTTTATGCTTCATTTCTCAATAAATATTTGATGCTTTGATTGGTTATATCTGTCATAATTAGTTGTGTTCCTTGCTCATATATATTCTTGTTTACTGTAATATTTTGGGACAGCAATATTAACTTTCTTGTCCACTTAATATTTAGGCTTGTATGCTCGTCTTTTCTTGTGTCTCGGGTAGGTACAACTATCTTCTATAGGTACACTACTTCTTGGAAACCTTCCCTTATCAACGAAACTTCATCCCAAGCCTTCCATCTCTCCACAAATTGACCTATAGGGGCTTCACTTCCATAACCTCACTTTCCATCTCATTTCCCCCTAGGGTCACCCAGGATTACCCCCTTGTGTTGGATTTATCCTTCACTAAAGCGAGGGGAGGGTTTATCTAAGGTGATAGTGGGTAGACTCTCCCACAGTTATCTCCATCTCGTGGATTGATTCGGGATTTTCCCAGCCTACAATTTGTGCGATAATAGGACTAATTCATGTATTAGGGGAAAAAACATTGTTGAAGTGTGAAGAATTATGATCATCCCTCCCACAAGTTGAAATAAGAAGGAATGACTCATGCAAGAATTCAAATATTTCCATATATGTCCTATTTTCTTCTAGTAGATATAAAGGCGAGAAGAAAGGAGATTCATCCTATTGACAACAAAAGTACTCCTATTAGAGTTTTTGTGGATGCTATGAATAAATTCAAGTGGTTTTATTATCACGAGGAGGGGTATGTGAAGAAGAATTATCCCAAATTGGAGAAAAACAAGAAACCAAAGGATGAAGTAAACATTCTATCACTCAACTCTTTACAACCTCAAATATGATGGAGGTCACTAATCTATAAAATGTCATGGATATTCCACTGGAACAATTCATGACAACAAATCTTATAATGTTCTAAAATCTTAGATAATGAAAATTACTTTCTTAGATCCAAGATTATTGATTACTAGTTTATTGCTTGAAATTATGAAAATAACTGAAATGAAAATGAAGGAAATGAGCAAAAGAACACACCATCCACACAAATGAACACAATATATATCCTAGGAAACCCAATACAGGAGGAAACCTAGCTAGAAGGTGAGGCATATGCTCTTATTTATTTTCTTTGAATGCAAATACAAAGAAAGAGGCAATCACTATGGAATTGCCTTTGACATCGTGGCCTGTATGGTTGCTACAGAATCTCTCCTCTTATGTTATGCTCTCAAAATACCACTCCTACATGATCTACTCAAATATGGAACAAATCCAATGCTAAAGAATGGAACCCTTTCTCCTCCTAGCAGTCTAGGGTTAAGGTTTTGAATTCTTCAACCCTTCAATTAGTGATAAGGTTTTGGACCTTCTATAATATTCTTGAAATTCCACACATGTCTAACCCCACATGTGTGAGTAGTGGGGGATGACATGGCATCCACTCATACTATGGTTGTCAACCAGTTAGGTCAACTTGCGGGAGGCATAAATTTCAGATATGATATTTGGTTGAGGTGATTCTTGCACTATTGGAAAGGTCTCTATGTGTAGAATATGTTGTCTTGGTCCTACAAATGTTTTGGACCAAAAAATGTTGTTTGATACCTCAAAATGGCCCCAAAATATTTCAAATGATTTCTGGCCCCAATTTTCCAAACAGGGACTTGCCACTAAAATAGTCTTGCAAGCAGATTCCTGAAATTTTTTCCACCCCAAAATTATCAAGATGGATGAAAAATTATATAATGATCCAAACTGGATCATACCCCTCCATTTAGTGAGGCATATGGTACCCAAAAGCTTTACTAAATGAGGCGAGGAAAATTTTCCTCTACCTTCTCTCTGGATTACCATTTTTCTCTACATGGAATTTGTCCTTTCAACCCAATCTACCAAAGGTCATGTAGCCCATGTCTTGTAATTTTGGACCTCTTATGTAAAAATGTATCTTACGCCAACTCTGCTTGAGCTATCAGTGCTAATTTTTATATGGTAGAAAGGACCTACTCCTTAGTTTTTTAATCCAACATGGAAGGCTCGTAGAGTTTCGGATTCTCCAGATTCACTACTAAGTAAATGTGCATGTATGGTGGTCAATTGAGCATGTAGGTGTTGTCACCCACTTTCTCTAATACCTCAAAAGGGTCATACCATAGAGCCCTGATCTTCTTCCCATGACCATGTAATCTTTCTTTATTCAATTGTAACCAAACTTTGTCTCCCACTTTGAATGTTTTTTCTATTATGTGTTGTTCCTTCCTAGCCTTGTACGTTTCCTATGACTTTTTCAACATCTCCTGTACTTGCAAATGGATCTATATAATCTTTTCAATGAATTTATTTGCTCTCAATGCTTCTCTTATGATGTCTTCCTTCACTCCTCATTTTTTTCCATAAACTACATGCAAGGGTGAAGGCAAAAAATACCCAAAGAAAGTTTTAAAAGGGGACTTACCAGTAGAAGTGTGGTCTGCTCTATTATAAGAGTGTTGAATATAGATTAGATTTTCATCCTAGGTCTTCAAATGCTTCTAATTATAACCCTCAAAAGATACACCAAAGTATTGTTGACTACTTCTTTCTGCCCATTTGTCTATGGATGGAATGCTATAGATTTATGTAACTTTGTTTCCATCTTCTCCCAAAATGTAGGCCAAAAGGCACTAAGAAATCTGGTATCCTTGTCTGAGATTATGCTCCTTGATGCCCCAAAGTACAACCTGACCTATTCAAATAACATGTTTGTTGCTTATTGTCCTTTGATGGTCTTTTTACAATGCATAAGAATACACATCTTGTTGAATCTATCAACTATCACAAATAAATAGTCATGCCCCTTCCTAGTTGTTGATAAACCTCCCACAAAATCCATGGAAGTGTTTTCCCAAGGTCGAGTGGGTACATGTATGTGATGGTATAGACCTTGATTTCTATTATTGGGATTGTTGGTACAACAAAGTATGAATCCTCTAATATATTTAACTACAACTTTTTGCATTATGGGCCAATACACATACCTTTGTAAGTTAGCAATCGTCTTCCTAACACCAAAATATCTTGCAACCTTGGAGGTGTGAGCCTCTTTGATAAGATGCAATATTTCACCTCTAGGAACACAGAGCTTGTCTAGCTTGTAGAGCAAGCCATTCTAGAGATGATAGTTAGCCTTACAGTCACCTTGTTTTACTTGAATTTATCCATGTGGTTGCTAAAACACCTCTTTAAAGTCCTCATCTTCTATGTATGCCTCTTTGTATGCATCATGGGTACAAGGGCCCATGTGAATAAGAGTTCCCAAAGCTGTAATATTGGATGTGGGTGGCCCTAAAAGCATGTATGCTAACTTATTTGTGTTGCCCTTCTTATACTTGATGGCTAGATGAAATTGTTTCAAAAACACCTTCCACTTGTAATGTTTGGTTTGTTGAAGCTTATTATGGGCCTATAAATACTATAGTGGTCGATGATCTGTGTGGATAATGGTTTCCTTGCCCATCAGATAGTGCTTCCACTTCTTAACATATTGAGCAAGGGCATAGAGTTCCTTATCATAGGTAGGGTAGTTTAAGACTCCCCCATGAAACATTTCAGAATGATAGCATATCGGCTTACCTCCTTGCATCAAAACTGCTCCCATAGCATACCCATTTGCATATGTCTCCACTTCGAAAGGATTC